>VWZG01010259.1:154789-297838 GCA_013396735.1 Grallaria varia
GGGGCCAGTTCCACACATGCTGTGCCTCACCTGAAAAATCCACTGTGCAGGCTCGAAGGATTCACCCACCACTACATATATATGCATCACAAAAGACACATACTGAAGATACATTTTTTGATGTTTCTTGGAAAAAAAATATTTATATTGATTGTATCGCCTCTGGAAGCTGATATACCCAAGTTTTATATCTGTTTGAAGATCACAGGCAGAAAATAAAAAGGAGTCATGTTTACAGAGTACACAAAGACATTGCTTTGCATATTAATGACGGATGGCAATAAACAGCTCTCCCTGTTTTCTTCTAGCTGCAGTGAGCTCTTGAATATCATGTTACTTTCAGTGATTTTGTCTCCTGTGTCCTTGAACTCCTTTCCTCTTATGTGTCGTAGAAAGGCTGGCAGAAACAGTGTCTCTGACTTCAAGGCTTATACCCGCAGCTCTATCAACCGCACTGCCAGAGATCACTCAGCTGTCTCTCACCTAACGCGTTTCAGGGCTGCTGGCAGTCTGCCTGCAGCAGGCTCTGCAGAAGTGACTGTCTACAGTGTGAACCCACTCAGGGCTTCCAGTTCCACCTCAGCGTAACTTTCCAAAACGTGTCTGAATTCCGGGATGAACTGACAACGTTCGTTTCGGTCCTTCACAATCAGCTGCTTCTGTATTACACCTGCCTGTCCCATTTAGGTCGTTGCCACTGTTGGTTGGCCTCTGAGGAGTGAAGCTCTGAATTGCAGACCATTGGCAAAACAGCAATTTTACATGGAAGGTGCCTGGAGAGAGAGTGATGAATGCATAGACAAGTGGGCAAAGTAGCTTATAGGGGAGAGCACTGCAGTGTTTGAGCATTGTGCTAGGATTTTCTAACAAGCACCTTCCTATTTTCTGTGGTTGTGTTCTGACAGTTGGGAGAAACTACCTGTAAATTGTCCTTTTGCTCTGGTTATGGGCTTCTCCTGTGGGTCCCCATCCTTCCTTTGGCACAGCCTCCTGCTCATCCACTACTAGTTTTACAAGTTTCCAGTGACTCAGAGGGAACATTTCCCGCCAAGTAACTTGCATGGGATAGGCAGTTTTACATGTTATAGTATTTTTTGACTTGTGTTGTTTGGTTCCTTTTAGCTTTTGACTGCATACTCAGAGATAAATGACGTTGCTCTTAAGCATTTTTTTCTTGGTTCAAATTTCACTGAGCAAAATGTAATTTACTATGGAAAAACACCACTGTATGAAATCCCACTGTGCATTGGATTTATTGGTTCCTAAACAATTTCTCAGTCCAAAACTGTGCAGAGTTCTACCAGTCAGTATAGCTGCTATGCAAGCTTAAAGCAAACACAAGCAGACAATGCAGCCTTAGACACTGACCGCAAACACGAACTGTTTGGTCTGCCAGCTTCCAGCCTTTCCTCCTCGCTGCCCATGAGCAAATGAGGTGCACAAACTCTGGTTGGGTTCACACACTTGGCATTTTGAGGCTGGCTGGCAGAGCTCATCCGTCTGGATGCAGATAATTCACAGCCTCTTAACCCCCTGGGCTGTTGAATTCCTCACCTGGGCTCCCACGGAGCACAGTGGGCAGGCAAGCAGCTTCCTCACTGATTGTGATTCCCTGCTGATTGTGCTTGCCCCACGACAGGGAAAGCACCTCTGGCATCTCGAGAAATGCCCTTACTTTGTTACGGTGCTCAATGTAGTCCCTCTGCGACATGGGATGGAGCTGTTTGAAGTGACCAGGCCAGCGCATTGCAGGTCTTTCTGCTGACTTGGGGTGGACGAAAGGCCATCAGAACTGCCAGGAGCCCACCTTGTCCTCTGGCTCCAGCGCAGACATTCAGCAAGCGGAGAGTTAAGGAAAGTACAGCAGCAGTTCTTCATGTCACACACAGGTGGGAATGGCCATGTTGCTAAACACTCCCAAGCTTTATTGCTCTCCTCCCCTGTTCATTTTGAAGCTCTGGTTCAGAAATGCTGTACCACTGCACGGGTTGCTCCTCCTGGACTTTGTGTTTCTCGTAAATCTCTGCCTTGGGTCTTCTGTGGAACAGGAATCCCTGAAGCTGTGAGTAGACAGGAGCTGACTGCGATAGCAATCCCTGAAGCTGTGAGCATACAGGAGCTGGCAGAGGGATGCTGTTGCAGAGAGATGGTGCTCCTGAGAAGGAAAGGTGAGGGTGAACCCACAGAACAAATACTAAATCAGTTATGGCCTGCCACCTCTTATAACAAGGGTATGATTTGCTAGGACAGGCACAGAGGAGGACAAAAAAGGCATAAAATTCTCATTACAAAAACAAATGTTCCCCTTCTCTGTGGCTGTGATAGTGTCCAGAGCAGAAATACAATAAAGATTATCTCCTCAAATATGGATGCAGCAATGCTTAGGCACTTCTGTTACAAGAATGCAGAAATAGACTCACAGAGAAATAAAACACAGGCAGTTCAGGCTTTCTCCCCATCAGTATCCAGTGGAAAGCACAACGTGATCAGGAATGGAACACTGGATACCCAGTTTGTATTCTCAAATATCTCGTTTTTCTGCTGCATATTATTTTCTGTGGCAATCAGGGCAGTGCTGAAGCTTTGGCTACCTCAAATTAGGGACAAACATAGTAATGACCTACTTTCCAAAGACATCAAGTGCTTGCAGCTCCCAGTAGATCTGTGTGAACTTGCTCCTTTTTGGAAACAAAGCTCTTCTTTACAATCACACGTGAAAATACAGTTGCAGCTGTTTAAGGAGGCCACGATGTTTTCTCCCCAGTGAAGTCCACAAAACCAGGTTTCCATCTTCAGTTTTACAAAACCTCTGCTTTTGAGCATGCATAGAATTGGGTGTACTGCAAGTAACTCATACTCTCCGCTGTTTGGCTCGGTGGGTGAAATGCAATATGGAAAACACCATCCGTTACGGTCAGCAACAGATGAAGGACTGTACAGTAGTGATAGGAGGTTTGCTCTCCTCTTCTATCAGAGGGAAACATGAGCTTTACCAGCAAATCCCAGTTGCTTTTCAACATCTAGATTTCACAGCACATCTGTTGTGTCTGTGCTAGTGAAACTTGCTTTTTTGAGAAATGTGCTCATGTCTGGGTCACTAGTGCGGGTACATCTGTCATGTATAAAATAACTAATTGGAAGGGCTAAATTAAGAAAGATCTCTCAGGCTATTGCTACACATTCTCACAAACAACACTTGATTTTCCTGATTCTACTTACTTTGGCGTAACAGTCAAGAGGGAAAGAGGGAGGGAATAAGAACAAGAGTTCTGCCACTTGGTGAGAAACCAGTCCATGGCATTCCAAACATGGGGCTATAATGCTTGTTATATTACTTCCCTCTGGGTGTACTGTTACTTTTTTTTTTTTTTTCCCCAAGAGAAACCCCTAGAGGGAACACTTTGTCAAGCCATATTGTGAAATATCAGTACCTGAGGAATATTTCTGTATGAATGAACAGACACTGTTTTGCTGGGAAGTGTAGAGTTTCAGAGGAAAACTGTTTTAAGGTAAACCAGTAATATGGTCAAACAACAACAGACAAAGACAATGATTAGATTTGGAAAATAAGTATCCTTCCCCTATTTTGAACCATAATTGTCTATCGGTTCCTTTCCACTGGTTGAGGTTATGCATCTGGAAACAGGAATCATTAAGAGAGCACATTGTCAAGCTTCAAGAAGCTTGAAGTAGATACAGTTGTGTCTGTGCCCTTCCTACTGTACATCTTCCACTGTTACTACCCAGTTACATGAGCAGAGATTTATGCACCATTGATTTTTTCTTACAGTTGACAAGGCCAAAGAAAATGGCAATGGGGATATTAAATGTAAAATGTTACCTTGACAGCATCTTTAAAAGAATCACTCCACTAACAACACCAAATTAACTCCTGCAAAAATCATAACTCAAAGCTCCTTAGGCATGCATAACATTTTGTATCACAGTATGGAATGCTAACTTTTATGTCTTATTGTATATATGCACTGTGACTGAAATACAGTTGTTGAGGGAACCATAACCTTGAATTATCCTGTTTTATTTCAGCATGCCAAGCCTCAGCCACAGGATTGCTAGGGCATGGACTTTCCTATATTTAGTGACAAGGAATATGCCCTGCTGCCTTTTATAGGCAAAGCCTTATACTTCTAGTAGAGTCATCTCGTGGGGCAGCAATAGAAGACATCAGATTCAGTTCAAGAATTCAGATCTACCAATTGCATATGCTTGCTACATGAAATACCTAAATGTTAGATTTGGACATATCATAGTTGTTTTACAAGATTAGGTTTAAATAGCAACATTCTGTATATCTTTTGGCTGGTAAATACAGCAAAAGAATAGATCCTTGTTGTCAAATGTGCCAATCCTCTCAGATACTGAAGGACAGAAATCAGTAGAATTCTCTTGGCTTGGTTGGAGAGCAATTAGTGATAATTACAATAATAACTGTTATTATAATAAGACTGTGTGGTCTCCTACTGTTTAAACTACCTTGCTAACTGCAGCTACTTCAGTGAATAGGTCCTGCCCTCCAGGCTGGGAGGAGCTGGTGGATCCTTCAGAACAAGCAGCATCATCCACATGGGTGCCGTGTACCACTTGACCATGTAACTTCTCCAGGCCTCATATGATACCCCTGTAACTCTGAGGCATGATTATTGTTTTAGTTCTAGAGTTCTCTTCCAACTGAAGTGTCTGTAAGAATATGAGGACTGTGCTGTTACTTACCAAAGGGGGAGATTGTTACAGTGTGAAACTCAGGTTAGATATTGCTTATCTGTGAGAATTTTGCTAGGGTAGTTTTGGAGCAGTGTGAAATGCAGGGAGCCAATTGTAGCACAAATTCTGCCTTGTAGGAGATGTCCCCAGGGAGATGCATCCCCAGCAGAGCTCATTCAGTGTTGAATGGGACTAATGAAAGTAAGACATTGGCAAATAAGCAGTTGGACACTGTGGCAGATCAAGGATGGAGGTCCTAGAGGTGGATGGAGGTGTTACTGGTGACTGTAGCCAAGGGTAAAAGAGGGCCTGTGCTTGGAAGCAGCTCCTTCTGCTTATGGCTTCTTCTCATGAATCCCAGGGGCCACGCAGCTGGAGAGCAGCTTGTGAGAAAGGCATGTGAGAGTCCCAGTGTGCTGCTGAAGAACTGCCCTGGAAGTAGCTTATTTTAAATAAATAAATAAATATTTTTAAAACATTTGCATTTTTTACCCACTGTACAGAACCCAGTGTGAATCCAGTGCTGCCTGTTTACTGGGAAACTCAATCAACTGTCTAACTGTGGATAAATAATGCAATGAAGAAGATTTTTTTTACATCTACCTCTGTGTGATAGAAAGACATTTATGTCTGTTGATTCTTAATGGCAAATTCTCCAGCTGAAGTCTCCTGTGCCTCACAGTATGCCAAAAAAATAGATTCCTCCCCTGAAAACAAAACAATTCCCCCTCTCTCCTGTATTAACCACAAACAAAAGCCAAACTACTACAGAAACTAAGTCTCTGCTATTTAAGACACATGAACATGCAAGATCCTGCGACTCCCAGACAAAACCAGGAACTGGAATTCCAAGTAGCTTCCGCTCACTTTTGGTTTTCTCTGTTATTTACCCCATCCATTTGTTTAAATTGCAATTCATTGACTTCCATAAATTTGAACTTAGTCTTGCTTTGTGGGAATGAGCATAAGCAGCTCTGACACATGTGCTTGTTGAGGGCATAGCGTCATTGAAGTGAAACCACCTAATCAAGTCAAAGTTAGAGTAGCCTTGGTTTTACTTGAAATGGCTGTAAAATTATCTGAATGAAAGCCTTACAGAAAACAATCTCTTTTTGGACTGCTTGCTCAAGACATACCACAAGATAACCTCGCTCCATTTTCTAGTGTAACACATGGAGGAAAACCAGTCATTTGGGTTCATGAGCTCCGGAAGCAGCTACTGCCCTACACTTGCACTGCTCCCTGCAGTGGCTGCAAGAACAGCTTGGCTTGCCATAACTAACGTAAATTTCACTGTTTGGGAAAAGCTGGAAAAGGTGACCATCTTGGTGGGGACAGTGTTTGTGCTGTTCCACCCTGGCCCAGCAAGAGGAACAGAAAATGCCACTGAGCAAAATCCTGGCTGACATGAATTGCCTTAGTGTCAGGGACACCAGCTTTTATTTTATGCTGTCAAAAAGCATCAGTCAGAGCAATACAAAACCCCAAACAAAACACAAGAAAACAAGCAGATGTACAGTATATAAGAAGGAAGCAAACCCTGTTTCTCCCAGAGCCAGTCTTTGCGTATGGATTTCTCATTTATACAGGTAGGATTTTTTCACTTCATGGACATAACAATCATAGCTATCAACCATGATATCTGCTTACTGATAGAAGAATCAATATTGCTTGAGATACTTGAAATCTCCCTCCAAATACAAGAAAAAGTAATGAGTATTTGAGCAATTGAACATGCACAGGAATAAAATCAAGTTGTGTTTCAACAAACTGACATCTCTTATTAAAATCCTTCTCTTCTTCCAAATTTTCAGTGTAAAAAAGTATGGCCTGATTATGAAGTAAGAATAACAGTGTACTGCTAATAGCTTCTTTACCCTGGATTTCATATGGTAGCTTCAATCATGATGATACATTTTAGTGAATAACAGGAAACCTATCATCAGGTTGAAATCTTTGTTTCCTTTGTTGTTCTCACAGTTCAGATACTTCTGGTTTTGATTTTTCGAAACATTCCTGAGCCACAGCCTTGAAACACAATGCAACCTGAACCTTGGGGGGAAAAAATTGCTTCCAATCTCTACAAATCTTTGCTGACAGTCAATCCAAAAATTTCTATCCGCAGATCTGCAAATGCTGGGAAGTATTACCTCTAATCCTCACATTCCAGACCCATCTCTAGTTGTACTAAAAATAGAAGATCTGGGTGGCTTGTCATAAAGTGTCAGACTATGTAAACTACGCTGAAATTGCTTGGGATGATTCATTCTCCTACTCCTCTCTCCCTTCGCAAAGCCTGGATTTATGGAATCTTATTTTAAGTCAAACCCATACCATTTTTCATCGAGTGGCACTTGCCCTACATTATTTCCAATCACCTTGAGTCCAGTACAGACCACGAACCCTCAGAACGTCCTTTGTGTGTGTTGTTGCTGTTGTCTTCCAGAATTTGCTTCCCCTCGCCCCGATTTTCTACAACTATTGAAAAACTTTAGTCAGTACAGACAAAAAGCTCTCAGTTTGCAAGGTGATTTATTTTTGCCTGAGCCGGCCAAGAAGCAAGGAGCACCCCTGAGTGCTCATCTCTCTGCCTCTTTCTCTCTGTCCCAGAGAACTGGCTTCCAGTAGGAAACGTGTCTTTGCAAGGACATCATGCCTGGGGGGAAAAAAATTAAGGAGCATTAAGGTGAAAGCTCTAATTAAGGTTAAAGCTTTAATTGGAGCTATGAGTCCAGTACTCCCATCCGGACTCCTGTGAAGGTCATCCTGCTGTAGGGCGCAGGATGGGACAGGGTATAGGTACTTCTTGGTACTTCTACTTAGATGAAACACAGGTATCCCAGTGTCAGGACAGAGATGATTTTAATGGAGCAAGAATAAGAAGCAAGGCCACAACCTGGGTGGCTGCAGAGGAAACACAAACCTACGCCTTATCCTCTGCAGGTCTCCTGTGAATCCTATGCTGGCCCTGCACACAGCGGATCCCTGCAGTGGTTATCAGGCTATTATCCTTTGCAGATAAACCAGGGGAAAATGCCTGAGGCTCTCTCAGCCCATCCCAGTGCTGTAGTCTCATGTCCTCTCAGACTCCACAGGAGTGCTCCAATTTTTGTCCCATCCCCGGCTATCTCTTTGTGCCAGCTGAACAGACAGAGTTTGTGCCTTGGGAACACACAGGCACCCCCTGCACCCAGAGTGTAAAATGGGTGCAGGGAGCAGGGAGGAAGGGGGGGAACCGGTTTAATCAACCTGGCAAATGAAAAGTATCTCCTTCTGACCAGCCAAGTTATTAACTGGGTTGTTTGTCCATTCAGGGAAGGTGACTGTGGGTCTAATTCTCCCTTTATTTGTGCTGCCCTCAATGAAACCTTTTGGGTGAGTGAGGTGGCTGTAACAAGCCCTGAGGGAGGAGAAGTTTTCTTCAATGTTTTCTTCTCTTCGTTTAAAACAAGTGAAGTAAGATGTCAGCATCAAATAGCTAATAATGATGATGGATAACACTACTTAAAGCAACTTGGCCAAGTCATTACATTATCCTTGTTCTCTAGACATCTCATTTTGCATGCAAAACTCACTTGAGCGGGACAGGTGTCACCAACTGTAGACAGCTTCAAAGTTTTTGAGAAAACGAGGCAGCCTGTTGGGAGGTTTTTCCCACTGCAAGTATCACCAAACACCTTATTAAATTCATAGGAACAAGCCTGCATGAAAACTGCCCCAAGCTCTGTGAATTCGGAGCATCTCGCTGAGTAGGTCCTGCTCTGGTGACCCCCCCTGTTCCATGGCAATCCAAGATGCCCTGGCATGGCTTAAATTGAACTGGTGGATAAATAGGAAGATAAAAGTCTGATGGTTTGTGTCAGAGGCCAAGAAATTCAAATTCAAGAGTGGCTGTAAAATGTCGAGATTCTTCTGTCTTTTTTTTCTTCTTTTTTTTTATAATCACTGAAGAAATGCTGAAGATTTAACTGTAGAGAAAAAACTATTTATATTGATGCCTGTGCATCTGCAGACTTCTTCCTCTGAAAAGAAAGATAATCATTTAGAGAAGAAGAATGAACAACTGAGTATAAGGCAATTTCCATAATTTTTTTTTTTGCAATATTGCCAACTGGCTTTGAAGATTTAGACCCTATCCCTATCCATTTCTTTGCAAATAACTTCTGAGAGGGCCAAAGACAAATTTCATCTCATTACAGTAATTGCAGCTATAGTCAGTCCAAGCAATTCTCGGATGTTTATCTGTCAGCGCCATCCACTCAGTTCCTGACACTGTGGCCAGCTGGAAAACTACTGCAGCTAAACAACACACTATATGCAGATCACTTTGTTTCTTCAAATACCTTGCTGCAATGCAGAGGCAGTTTCTCTACAGTTGTCTGTATACTCATGAGAACACTTGCCATGGAGTCCCAAGCAAAACCATTCCCAGGAGCAAGGAGTCTCCCATGCTAGCTTATAGAGGGAAAGGTTTGGTTTTCTTCTTTTACTGGTTTTTTTAGATTTATTTGTACCTGAGTGGAAGCCTGACTTGCTAGGCAGAATCAGGAGGCTGCTAGAACAGAGGTGATCAATGCTACAAAAAAAAAAGGAACCTAATATAGTAGGCCTGAGCCCACACCTTTAAATTAGTGGCAATTTTGCCTCTGACTTCCTAGAAAAAAGTGGGCCAATTTACTCAATATTTATAAGCCCAGGAGAGTGCCGAGAATGAGGTCCTGCAGAGTAAGAGGCAAAGTCTGCAATAAACCGAATGTCGCATCCATGGCAACTCACAACCCAGTTAATTTTTCAACATAAAAAGAAAGATTTTTTCAGGGCCACCGAAAGACAAGCAATTTACAAAATTGACTGAAGTGAAGGCATTTCACATTTTCTGTGTTTTTCATGACCTTGGGTCTTACGTTTGAAACTCAGATGCTGGGATACTCAAGGAGTGGGGATAGACCCCAACAAGCATTTTCCTGTGTCTGCGTGTGAGTGAAATGACCTATGGAGGTCACTCCCCATCTCTTGTCTAGGGACAGATATCCTGCTGCTGGGGGGGCAGTTGTATTGGGCACTCCTGAAATACACAGGGATGCATTTGTGGACCTGTGCATCTTGGACTTCGAAAGTGCTGCCCTCTTCAAAACACAGAGCAGAACAAATAATTAGAGTCCGAATTTTATAAATATGAAACTGAATCTGCCACATACTAAATGATTTCCCCATGGCACTGGGCTGAGCTAGGAAAACCACTCAATATACCCCAAGCATCACACCAAAGCCCAGACCTAAACACCACCTTTCCTTCAAATAATGATTTGTACTATTGCATTTAACATGGCATTTCCCATACCAGGGAGATAAAATACTCCTGGGTGTTATGTGGGATGTAGCTTTGGTCATGTTGCTCCATACTATGTGCAAAATGCCCCCCCATATATTAGGCAGTAGTATCCATAGTTTCCCAGTGGCATTCAGTTTTCCCTACTCTGCTGGTGAAAGGCAGCAAAATTGTTCTCATCCCTGAAAGCAGTAGGTTTTCTCCATAGTTTTCCTACCGAGCAGTCGTACTTTGGTTTCCTTCCAAGATTTCTCTTCCTAATCTCTACTATAGGGTTGTGTCACCAGTGAAATTCAAATGAAAACATCAAGTCTCTACCATATGTTGATGCATTTGGTATTTTAAGAAACCTTGCTCCATCTGGACAAGTCAAGAAAGTTGCGTTAAGGACATTGGCACATCTGCTTCTCCCCACACTGTTGATTTTTGCAGGGCTGGGTTGGTTAGCAGGAAAACTGAGATAGCACCACAGCAGCTCCCTCAAAGCAAAACCAGTTATCTCTCTATTTTGGACAAATCACCCTAATAAAGGCTACAATGAGCTATGGAAAGCCCTTTTTATTTCCCTCAGACAAGGATCATATAAGGAAAGAGAACAGAGAATGTTCAGTTTCTGCTGGAGTGATGGTTATGTAGGATCTGGCCGTCTCCTTGAAGCTGAGCTTCTCTGCACAGAAACACAGCAAGCTGGGCATAGCCCTGCTCCGAAATACCTCTGTGGCCATTAATTCTGCAGTGTCTGTACAAACAGCCGTGAGCAATGCCCAGCAGACCTGCTTCGGAAAAATACCTTGTAGTTCTGATGCCTCATGATTTGGACACAAACTTAGATGGAACAGCTCAAAGGAGGCAGAAGTATAAACCAAACCTATTTCCAGGTGAAGTCTTCGCAGAAAATAACAAGTTCAGGGGAGAGGTTTAAAGGAAGCGCATGGTGCACAACGCTGGCAATATTTTCTTTGCTACAATCATCACAAAAATCAGGGAGCTGGACCTTCACTAAGTGTTATTTCTTTGTAGCTTGAGAAGTTTTCCACAGCCTGAAAAACACCACTGCAGTTAGACTGCCTGAAGGCAAGGATGGATATCTTCTCACTAGAGTTAATATATATATATTAAGACAGAGAAATATGCCCATCCACACCTGAAAACCAACATATCTAATGGTGTCTTAGCAAAAAACCAAAACCAACCAACCAAACAAAAAAAGATCTTCAGGGTGCTTTTCAAGTTATTTAGTATGACAAGGGTCTTATTCAAGGAGTTTCACTCAAGTGAAGAGCCATCTAGTTAAAGAATCCATAAAACATACAAGGGCTGCTCAAAGCCATTTCTGTCAGCAGGTACCAGCTTTACCTTATCACCACAATTTCTCTGTACATGGGAATTTGAAAACAGAAGAGTGAATTGACATGAAAATAGTCTTTGGTGACAGGAAAGAGGTAGTAAAGTGACACAAAGAACGTCCGTAGGACCAATTTACTTTCCTATATATCATGATTTAGGAAAATGAATACGCATTAAGGTAAATAATTTTTCTGACAAGGTGAAATGTGGTGTTGCCAGTCCAGACTAAAAGATGTTCAGAATCACACAGATATATTCAGAGAGAAGGCAAATGAATGGTGTGTACATATAAATTCAGTGTAAGGAAAACTAAGGTAATGAGGCTAGGCAGAATAAAAAAAGGAGACAGGAGAGAAGGGAAAAAGAAATATGCTCTCTCTGGCCATATGCTTAGGGCACTGATCAGGGAGAGAACCAGATGGTGTGGCTCAGACTTTGAAGTACAGTTCTTGGAGTTTTAACTAATACATTAATGCACACTGGATGTATAAGATATTTTATGAGACACTAAGCATTTTTTTTTTCCATGAAAGGGACAGAAATTATTTAATCTTCTCCTTTTTCTGAACCTAGATGTGTCTCTACTTGCTTGGGGTTGCTCATCTATGGATATGTTATGAAACTCATCCCAGAGCCAGAATTTTGCTTTATCAAGGCTTCTTTAAAAAGATTAAGCTGTAACTCTTTCTGATCTCTGGAAGAAAAAAAAAAAAAAAAAGAAGAAGGCACCCAAAAACGCTCAAGAGGGAAATGTCTGTTCTGGTACTTATTCAGAAAGCCCTTTGAAATGGAAATCAGTGGTTCAAACTCCTGTAGCCTCTAGCCTCTCCCCAGTAACTCAGATAAGGCATAAAAACACCTAGACCAGTGGCCCCCTGAAATCAAGGGCTAACATGTTCCCTGTTCCTCTTTGGACTCTCCTTTCCCTCTTCTCTCTGGCCATAGCTGAGTATCTGCCTGCCTTTGTACAAGACCTGATGAATCCCTGTTGCCCATAGTGCTGGGAAGGACTGGTGTGCAGGTACCGCTACGGGCAGCTGGAGGCCGTTGGCATATCTGCTCAGACACACCATAACAAATGAAAACGCCGCGTTTCAACCGGCTGAGCTGCCAGCAGGCTCATTTCTGACTAACGTGCTGTCCTGAGGGCCACCTCGACTTGTTTGTCGTCAATAACGCTCCAAGATCGAGCACAGCGAGCTGTGGCAAGACTGCTGCTGTTTTCACAGGAACCCCTGGCAGAGCCGTGAGCCGCCCCCAAAGGTGGGGAAGGGGCTTCCCCAGGCACCCACGGGGCCGACATGCAGCCTTGCCTTGGTAGCACCACCCAGGAGGGTCAAGGCAAGGGTCCTACTGTGGCATAATCCTGACTGCTGCAGGCCCTGCTCTGGGCTTTTTCTCCCTTTTTGCTGGCTCTGAGGATTTATTTTCTGTACCAAGGGATGGTTTGTACACTCCTGTTGGACACTCCATCCCCTTGTGATTATTCTTATTACATAAAGCCATGTCATCATGGCTGGGCTTCGCGAACGAAGATTTGGGAAGGGCTCTACCCACGCTTGCTGCAAGCGCGCTGATGGCTGAAGAGGCCGAAGCAAGATGGGCAAGTCCGGTTGCAAAAAGCACAGCAGAAAGTCTCCATAGGCGGTGTTGGTGAGGCACGGTTCTTCCTGCGTTGTCTTTTCTCCTCCAGACTGATTCTGCGTGCATTCTCAAAGGAATCAGCAGCGGCACAATAAACACTTGAAGAAAAGTACCAAGATTAGTGTCTATAAAGCCATTGTGCTGTCCACTCTTTTATATGGGTCTGAATCGTGGGTCATCTACTGCCGCCACCTGCGTCTCCTCGAACGCTTCCATCAGTGCTGCCTCCGCACTATCCTGAACATCCACTGGTCTGATTACGTGACCAATGTGTCTGTCCTTGAACAGGCAGCAGTCACCAGTATTGAGGCCATGCTGCTGAGAACGCAGCTGCGCTGGGCAGGGCACGTCTCCAGGATGGAGGATCACCGCCTCCCTAAGATCGTGCTCTATGGTGAACTTGCCACCAGCTGCCGCAAGAGAGGAGCCCCAAAGAGGAGATACAAGGACTCTCTAAAACAGTACCTCAGCCTTGGCCATATTGACTACCATCTGTGGTCCACTTTGGCCTCCAATAAAGCCATGTAATGTGAGGGATAATTACGGACACCACTAGCTGACCAATATGATCAAGGCAATGCCGTTTATTTTTGTGAAAACACCCCTTAAATAACCCAGATAGCTCACACACTGCAAACTACCCTGGTTAATGCGAATAACACACAACTCTATTGGTGTAAAATAAAGTCCTCGTAATCTCTCTCTGTGCCGTTGTTTTTCAATCTTCTGCTGCAGCTTCTCTAAGTTTGCATTCTTCTCCCTGTTGATCTCCACAGAGGCTTCTTAAAAATAGCTTTTCACTGCAGTCTTAAAGGCCTCGCAGCATAACTGCATCTAAAGTTCTGAGGTTGCTCACATGTCCATTTTCTGCAAGAAATTCCCCAACAGCCATGGTCAGAACCTATTCTTCTCTTTCAGGCCAGTGGGGCTACGCAGCCCCAAACCGCTTTGGTTTTGACTACCAGGCTTTCATTTTTCTCGATTCATCCTATTGTCCCTCCACCCCACACCTACACTATCTTCTCTGGATCCTGAATATTTTGGGGTCAGGAGGAAATGTATTTAGTTTTGTTAGGACCAGATCAATAAATGGGCCTAATATGCAGAATGTATAAGAATAGTGTGCATAAAAAGTCATCCAGGGACAATTAAGAATAGGACAAAGATATATATGGCACTTTCCCTCGGTACTCCACCTCCACCTATTTTCTGCTCAGAGGAGTCCCTGAGTCTAATACAGTTTGCCTATTTAGTCACCTTCAAGAGATTTCTCTTCCAACTGCTTGTCCAGGCTTTCAGGTGTGAGCCCATCTAAACCTTGTATATCCACATCCCTCAGCCCTTTGTGGGATGCAGAATAGGAAGGTTTTTATTCGATGAGGCAGTGTTGTACTGGGGAACAGGTTATGCAAGCATAGGAGCTGTGCATTTACTTGCCTAAGGTGATGAATTTCAACACATTGGAATTTTTTTAAACCAGTCTAGGGCAACAGCAAGCTACCTTAGAGTCACAGTCTGCAACAGTGAAGAACGGCTCTCCCAGAGAGTGTTAATGTGTTAATGGTCAGAGGTACTTCTGCATGCAGGAAAGGTGCCCTGCTTTGCAGTGTGCCTGTTTAAATACCTGTGCCTTCCTTCATCTCTTCCAGACCCCCGCAGGAGGGACTGTGAGTATTCAACACCATTGTGTTTCTAAGTTGTAAACCACCACAATCCTTAAATGCCTTTTCCTGGTTCAGAGAGAAAAGGCTACATAAATTTGGAAGGACTTGCAAGCAATTCGGTGTGAACTGAAATGACCACGTAGTCTCTCAGGATACTGAGGTCTGATTTCAGCAACCATCTTTCCTCCACCTGAGAGAGGAAGAAGTGGAGAGAGGTCAAAACCTTAGACTGGACCTATCAAACAGCAGTGACACCGACCACCCAGAGTGTGCTGGATGTCCAGATGATGCTGCAGAGCCCTCGAAGCGGAGCTGCTCCTGACAACAACTGAAGCAGGCTTACAGGAGGGAGCTCACCTGGAAATTCCATCCAGCATAAAAGTGATAATATATAAAATGACAGTTCTCCATGTTGTAGTCAACTCAGCATTCCTGGCAGATCCAGTAAATCAAGACAGATGCAAGAAAACTTGAATTAGCTACAGCAAGACCACTCTGAGTCACTGACTTGATGGATGTGTTGGAGGGTCCTACTGTCCTGTCCTGAGACTTCCCTCCACTCTGTAGAGGATGAGGAGGGACATGTGGCTCAGCTGCACCCAAAACAGTGCCTTTCATCAGCTCAAAGTATGAAAAGCTACAAGAGAAAACTTTAATAGATAATCAAAACGGAACCTTTTTTCCCCTGGAAATTGGTTGCTCTTGTGGGATGGATAGGAACAAAGACGTGACACGGAAGGTAATTAACTTCCTTTATAAACACACTGATATCATCCAGTCACATCTGAGGTGAGGGTGAGATAAATCTGACAGGAAAACCAAAGACACAGAACTGTAGCAAACCAAACATCACAATTCTACAGTCTGACTTCACTAAATACTGTATGCCGGGGGCATATAAACTGGGTAGGAACTCAAAAAGCAAAATTTAGGATGTGCAAGGGAAGAAAACAGATAAGCAATGGTGTTGGCTCCCTTTTTAAGTCTTACACAGCATGTCTTTGGTGATGCACGCATGGCTGAACACTGGGGTTTGAAAGGCTGCTCTCAGCAGCACCTTTACCGTCACCTCCACTGCAGCTCCCTGCGAGACTCCCTCTGTATCCCACCCAGCAGAGCACCATGGGGCTGAGACCAAGTGCCCTTCATTCTGCCTACAGGGGGGAGGAGGAGGAGCTGTCAGCTGACAAGATGGGGAAATTGCCTTGGCTTTTAGCAGCAAACAGGTGCTGGTCTTTCCGTAACACCTACCGTTGTCCTCACAAGCCCTCCCTGCAGCAGCTACCACCCACTCCACCAGGCACAGCTGCCAACTGGGCTGTTCCATCAGTTTTCTTTTTTCTGTGGTGCCACTTGGCCTTATCTCGTGTTTTAAACTCTGTGGTCAAGTTGCTTACAATGATTTGCACTCGCAGAGCTGAACAACAGTACTAAAATCATTCCCCACCACACTTTTTCCTGCTAAAAGAGCTCCTGCCACAAAGATCACAACCTGTGGGTTATGGCAATTACAGGGTGTAATGGAGGTGGCTTAGGAACTTTTTTTTAATTTTTATTTTTAATGGAGACAAAGCAATAGGCACAGATGTTCACCTGAGGAAACGCTTCCAAATCTTCCCCCAGGCTACACAAGGCCAGCCCCATGTGCAGTGTGGGGACTCAGACATGGAGTGCCAGTGTTAGAAGTGTTCCCTGAGCTGGATGCAGGAAAGCAGGCAGCGGCTGGAGCTGTACCATGCAACATCTAATATCAGTTAGATGGTACTTTCACAGGTTTTCACAGTTGTTTCTAATACGCTGAGGTTTTTAATGAGTGCCTACAGATGTTCTGTCTCATAAGATGGACTTCCTACAACAGTGTGTCCTCATCATAAATTTAGTGAATTTGCTTTTTCAAATTTGAAAACTTCATTCTCTACATATAAACAGTACATTTTGCTACTGTGCTTTGATCTCAGAACGCTTTTGCCCGATCATAAATTTTTCGTGTGTGTTTACATTCCGAAGTTTCGTAGTTTAAGCTCCTTTCTCCTATCAGGTGATTACCATGAAGAGCAGTTGGACATATGACAAGACAGCCTTGCAAGATACTGTCTCATTAGAGAATGCTTTTCATGCTCTTTCTAGTCTGTGAAAAAGAGCAAAAATATCTGGAGCAGGAGAAAACATGAGATGGAAGCCAAACCCCCTTTTTTTTGTTATTTTGTTCTTTAACAGCTCTAATTCAACCATAACAAAGCAGGACTCTTTCCCACTACTCTCCTGCAGCTGATGGGTGGTGATTTTGGAAGACCCAGGGGGAAAACCTGCTGTCGGCAAGACTTGGAAACACAGATACCACATGATACTTGAGGAGGCACTGAGATACCTTTTCAGGCTCAGAACCACAGAAACAGACGTAGACACTGCATGGAGATCACCCTGGTCTCCTTTCAGAGGTGAGGCACAGAAATTCGCAACTAGGACAAGCAACCTGCATGTCCCTTAACACTTGCGTAAGACATTAGGGGCGGGGGGGTTTTCCACTGTGGTCAAAGATAGTCTGCTTTCAAAAGTTGTTCAGGGATGGAGGGAGCACAATGCCCTTCTGGAGGACAGAAAATTAGGACATGGAGGGCTCTCAGGACAACCAAGCCCAGAAGGCAGGTTGCACTGAAGCCTTCTTAGGCATCCACAAAAAGCTGTTTTGTGGGACCAGTGACAGCTCAATCCAGGTCTCCTGTATGCTGCAGTGGATGGAGGAGACTTGGCTGCTCAGTGAAGCACACAGAAGGCATATTGATGACCTCGGCCTGTGCAGGACATCTGAAATCTACAGCCTGTAGGACACGTGGTCTGTGCACTACAGGCTGCTCCAAGGTACACCCGGGTCTGGCACAGCCTGCAGGCAGTTCCTATGCTGTGAGCAAAAGGGGAAAGCCCGTATTCTTCACGAGGGACTTGCTGTGGATGTGCAATACCATTGCTGCTCTGGGCACACGGGAGAGGCCGTTTGCAGGACTTCTGTCATTAGGCAGCAAGGTGGTCTACTGGCGTGCTAATCCACAGAGCTGGCTGGTCCTGAATCTGCCAGGAGGCCTTCTTTAAAACAGACATTCAGCTCCTATCTGTTGTCACTGCCCTGCTGATAACGGAGTCGTTTCAATTTGCATTAACAGAAGATCCTATTTAAGATTTAATTACAGATTTCCCACACTCATGCCTGTGGTGACGGGGACAGGACATTCAGGGATTTGGGGGATAGATCAGAATGTGGGCATTGAAGCAATTTTTGCACCTCAGCCCCACGGCTGACAGCAAACAGCTGAATGCATTAAGCATGCTCACTCTTGCTGAGATACATGAGCTTTAGTTTCTTCCTCTGAGGAGTTAATGCAGTTCTCACAGGAAAGACAGAAACTATCATGTGCTATCAACATTTATGAATGTTTTATTTTAAAGGGTGGGTCTTCCCAGAAACAATGCAGTAACCCTACAGAAATCCAGTGTGGAGTCTTCAAAATCTTCTAGCATTAGTGTGGCCATGGCAGATGGCAGATACTGTCCAGTACTTCATATGTCCAGGCGGCATCAGGTAGGAACTTATAAGCCAATAGAAGTGTTATGCATGTGCAGCCACAGAGCAGAACCTCTTTGGCGAGCGGCCACACACAGTTCCTGCAAAAAGAGAGACAAATGCACCAAAAAGAAATTACACCTACTGTAAAAAAGCTCTATTATTTAAAGCTATTGGAGCTTATAATCTTGTATTTCATTGCTGTGGTCAATACAGAATCCTTCCTTCCTGTTCCTGGCAATATTACCATGGAGTCCACCCCTGACAAGTGTTTAACACCTAACAATGGCTCTTGCCATCAAAGGTTTTGTGCAGTAAACACATACGGAGAACACAAAGCAGAGAAAATGAATACTATCATCATTTTACAGTTGGGCAACTGAAGTCTGGAGGAAAGAAATTTGTCTAAGATGATGTAGGGAGTGCGTAGGGTTTACTGTGAGTCCTGCCATACTCTTGGTCTATACCACTTCTCCATTGTTTTGTTCAGACAAACCCTGCAGTGCTTCTGCCTGTTCCTTTTGGATAATTATTCCCACAGGTGAATGCTCTGTGTTAGCAGGAACAGCTTCCTGACATGAAAATGTATGAATTTAAATGGAAATGAAGCTTCCCAAATTAAAAGAGCCATAAGCACTTGCTAATTGAGCATAGTTGTGCAATAGTAAAAAATGCTTCTCTCTCATCAGGAGGGAAAAAACTAATGGATCTGTTTTCCGGACAACTGCCTGCAAGATCCATCTGGAAGCTTCCTACCACTCAGAAGCAAACTCAAAGTTGCTTTCCTTTCACAAAGGCACTAGAAGAATACTGCTGAAAGGCAGATGTTTCTTGGGAGACACTTCTGCTAGTGATTGTGGAAAGGGACAAAGAAAATGAGTGATAGCTCGTGACTCTCACACCAACAGCCTTCATTAAATAGACAGCTTCAAAAGCAGCTGTACACTGACCATAAAGGGATTTAGTGAAGAATTCACTCATAAATACCTTCTTTTCTTCAAACTACCTTCAGCCAAGACTAAGAAAATAGAGAAGTGGCATCACTCGCCCTGGCACTTATTGAGTCCACTTCACTTTGGCTCAGGCAAAGGAAAGCCCACCAGTAACCCCTCAGCGTCCATGTGGTGATGGGATTGTGGCAGAGCAGTGGTCTGATGGAGGGCTGATGATGGAGCACTCAAGAGGAGAGAACCAGGTGCGCAGACTCCAGACCTTTCTGCCTTTCTTCCTCATGAGGACGGAAGGCGGTGACTTTTGCCAGCATGCACGTAAAGTGCTGCTTTTTCAGAGGTGGCAGGTGGGCAGATTCCCAAGGAGGTGTATCCCAGGGCCAGAAAAGAGTTTGCACTCACATTACTGTGGGCTGCTGCTCCACCCTGTCTGCTATACCCAGTGTTCTACACTTGCAGCACATATCTCTTCCCTGCTTCCACTCTTTCCCCCCTGATGTTCCTGCACTAGTCAGAATAACCTTGTCTCCAAGGTGTAACTAACCAAGTGCATGTGAAATGAGAACATTTTACCTACCTAAGACTGAAACGGAATTGTTTTGGGTAGGCGGTCGTTGATTTCTGCATCTAGAAAAGGAAACAAAGAGAGACGTGAATCACTTTGAAATGAAGTTTTCTGACGTCTAGGACAACAAACACTGAAGAATTTGAAATGACTTGCGCACTAACAAAACTGAACAAGAAGAAGCCATGAGCCTGAGACAGGAACTTAGTGATATAAGGAACTACTGGGGCTGAAAAATTCAAGAATGAGTCATATCTGATGAAACAAGATTTCCAGCTTGAAACAAAGAGAGATGGAGGGGACCCTGCAAGTGCAGGTGTAAGGGGACTAGTAGAGCTCTTTTTTACCCATTTCACCATGGTTACCTTCAGAGAGTGAGAGCCTGCGGTGTTATCAGCCTTCTTTTTTTCTTGGCTGTGGAGAAAAAGAAATAGCAACAGAGATTGCAGTTAACTCACCTCATTGCTCATTAATGAAGACAATAAAGCTACAGCATGAGGAGGAGCTGCAACCTAACAGGTGCCTTGATTGTGGAGAAGAGTTTTTTACTGCTTCCCATTACAAAGGCAATTGCATTAAAAAGGATCACTCAGCGGCAACGTAAAGGGTAAAGGCTACATTGATGGCAAAGCCAAACAGTTCGCTTGGAAAATTTGTAAAAAATATAAGCCGATTCACTTGCATCTTAAATTTGACCTTTCTAGACTGAACACATTTTGGTTTCTTCTTTCTAAAAGTACAGGTAGCTATGTATTGGTTTTGAGCCTCTATTTACTTTGCTTTGATAAGGCAGGAGCAAGGACCCCAAGAGCATGATGCCTGGGGACAGTCAGCTTCCAAAAAGTGTCTCCAGCAGCCACCTAGGAACTGGAGAACCAATAAGGACTCCCAGGATGGAGTCACCCTTCAGGAGCAACAGCAGGGACAAAGAGAAGCACACACTGAATTTCAAGTCCAAGCACTGATATCACTTCACTGTCTCAACAGGCTGAAATCAGATTTCTTTTTTATTGCCAGGCTGCTCAAACTGCCTTCTCCACCAAAGCACATGCTTTTTATCTTGTGTATTCTTTTTCATCTTTCCCTCTCTTTACCTGCTTTCTGCTCCCAGGGCTTCTTTCTGAATCTGCAATTCCTTTGAGTTTCCTCTGCTAGCATAAAGAATGGTTTGCATCGTGACCCCCTGCTGCATGTTTTATAACCATCTAGAGAGAGCCTCAGACTTCTGGTGGGATATTGCACCTTCTCATGTGTTTGTAAGCACCTAGATTGGGAACCTCTTTTACCTGATGCACTTTCACAGGAATTACTGCCTGGAACGACTGAATTCATGGGTTCATCCAGCCTTGGTAACAGACAAGACTGGGCAACCCTGAAGCAGCCACACTGTGGTAAGAAAGCATGCTAACACCACAGAGCAAATGCTATTTAGATTGTTCTGTTGAAGGAAAACATTAATAGTGCTGGTTTTCTCCCATCAAATGTGCTCCCATGGGGGAAGGGCATGGCCTGGTATTGTGTCCTATAATGACATTGCCTTTTGGAAGCGCTAAAGTAACTAGGATAGATATGTAGTGCCCCTCAAGTGTGGGGATAGCTGTACTATTGCAGGCAGCAGGTACCCTCCAAAGCGCTTGCTGTTTTAAACTGCAGAGTGTATTTCAGCCTCAGTTCTTACAGTTCATGCAGTGCATACATAATGACACTGCACAGGTCTTCTCAGCAGAACTCAGAGCGCAAAACTGAATCTCAAACCACTTCAGTGAACAGTAAGAGGAGCTTTCAAGCTGGGTTTATACTTATGCTGGCACCCCACACTTGGAGCTTAATTCAGGAGTGATTTCTAGAAGGAATACTTAACCTCTTGCGTTTACTGGAGCTGGAGGATTTCTGCATGGCTATGCAGTTGAGAAACAGGAGAGTACTAATGAAAAGCCCAGTGCTGGGCTCTGTGCTTAGATGTGGTGTTTTGAAATTCAGAGACCTCGTTACTTAAAGGAAACTACAGTTCAGTAGTGAGTTGGGGGGGGAGCATGTTTTAAGTGTCACTTGAAATCTGGCCATAGAAAGGGAGCGCTTGCTCTGAAAAGAAGTGTGTAGCTGCAGGCTGTGCTGCTGCTGTTCAGACTGCTGCTTTTTCTTGTTATTCTGCAAAATAATACTATGCACCTGTTACAGGTTATTAAGAAAGAGTATTGAAATTAATATCCAGGATATGCCCTACAACTTTGGCCTACTGAGTAAAAGATAAGCTCCTCCTGGAATCTGCTAAGAGTGAGATGAGACTTTCCAAATCTAAATTTCAATTGCATTTCTGTGGTTGGGTGATTATATGGCAGAAAGAGAAGCAGCTCTACATAAATATGAGGTGCTTGTTTGGTTCTGCATAAACCATGTTAAGTTACAATCAATGGCATGTGCTTCAAGTACGGCTGATGTAGAAACATGCTGGATACTACGAAAAAAGGAACCCAGAACAGAGGACATTGCTAATACTTACAACCCAATTAGTTGAGGGTTATCGAGGTGCTCTTGCAAGAAGTCTAGTTTCATCTTCATGTCCTTAAAAGTTCAAAGGAAGAGCAAACAATCTTAGTATTAGTCCATCAGTCTGATGTGCAATAAAAGTCAAGTCAGAGCTTATAAGCATGAGACCAGTACCAGTGTTGCCCTTGCAGATATTATATTCTGCTCTCCCAACTTGGCTCTGATAGAAATCTACAGGAATCTGCCCTCCTGGTATTAGTTTTGTATTGCAATAACTTTCTGGATGACTTATGTTCCCAATAATGCAAGGTTACTTGTTTTAAAACTATCTTGCTGGTTTGCAGACCATGGTCTGCAACACTTCTAACCCAAAACTTCTGTGTTGCTTTTTTTTTTGTATTCTTAAGACTAATGGCAGGCCCCCCACATCTTTCCTGTATTGTATTGCGCTCTGTTGCTTCTCTGTTTGACACCTTTGTAAAATTTATTCTAGAATGGCCTGAACAAAGAAAGAGCATGTACTGTGATTTGCAATAGGATTTCATACCGCTAAGATCTTGCCTTGTGATATGAGTAATTCCCTTCTTTCCAATATTTTGCTGTCCGCCTAAAAGACAATAAAATCAAATATAACTTGTGAAGGGGGGAAAGTTTTTATATTAAAACTAGCATGGGTTAAATTTTCAATGTAAAGAGACAACTTAAAAGCTACAAGCCAGCATTTTGTATCCATCAAACATTTATCAGAAGTGAGGATTATGTGATCACGCTGTGTGTTTGACAGTCTTTCTAGCCCCAGAGGTTGTGGCTGGTACCAGCAGTGAAGGAAAATCTCACAGAAATGAAAATTCCTATGTGTTTGGTAACAATAGGCAGCGGGATAGAAGAGAGAAGGTGAAGCTGGTGTCCACACTGAGATAAATGCTTTGAGTGTGGTTATAGATATTTTATCAGACCCAGAGGATCTACTCAAGCAAGCTGCTTGTGACCACTGGGGAGGCATTTCTTCTTTATCAGCATGAACTAATGTTCTGCAGCACCTGCATTACTTATCAGACTGCTGTGACAAGCAGCTCACTGGGGATCAGTGATAGAATAATAGAATATTCTGAGTTGGAAGGGACCCACAAGGCTCATTGAGTCTGATTCCTGGTCCTGCAGAGGGCAGCCCCAAGAATCACACCATGTGCCTGAGAGCATTGTCCAAATGCTTCTTGAACTCAGACAGGCTTGGTGCTGTGACCACTGCCCTGGGGAGCCTCTTCTAGTGTCCAACCACCCTCTGCATGAAGAATCTTCTCCTGATATCCAACTGGAACCTCCTCTGATACAGTTTTGTGCCATTCCCTTGGATCCTGCCCCTGGTCACCAGAGAGACGAGCTCAGTGCCAGGTCTCCCCTCAGTCTCCTCTTCTCCAGACTGAATAGACCAGGTGACCTCAGCCACGCTTGTATGGCATTCCCTCTAGGCCCTTCCTTTGGACACTGCCCAGTAGCTTTTTATCTGTCTTATAGTATCCCAAATTGCACACAGTATTCAAGGTGAGGCCACATCAGCACAGACCTCCCTTGACCGGCTGGCAATGCTTTTCTTGATACTCCAGTAGAGTGGCAGCTCACCCTATTGACCTCATGATCTAATAAGCACATGTATGGGTGCAGAGAGTTGAAGTAAGGTAAAATGAGGACCGGTATCTGAAAGAATCCATAGTAGTCCTCCCTGAAGTTTGAGTACTGAAGTACAGTACAAAGTACCAGTGAAAAAAACCAAAAACAAAAAGCTAAAATAATTTTGGTTTTGCATTTAAGGCACTTCAGTAAATTTTAGTGAAGAAACAAATATCTTTTAAATACATTTTTTTGATCATGTGATGTATGCTGCAGTCACCTGCAGCCCTGCTTAGCCATGGTTACATGAGCTAATGCTGCGAGGATCATGTCATACATCAGCCAAGCGTCCTGGCTCTGCTACCACCACAAACACAGGGGTGAGCAACTCAGTAACTTGTGGGATGCAGAACACCCTGAGCAGAAAAGCATCCTCTGAAGTTGGGGAGTGTGGGAAAGGCCTGGGGGTGGTGGAACAGAAGATGAATGTGAGCCCCCAGCATGTCCTGGCAGTGATGGAGACCAGCAGCCTCCCAGCCCTTCTGGCAGAAGCATGATCCATTGGTTGTAGAAATAGTTCTCTTCCTCTACTTGGCACTTGTTAGATCACAGGTGAATACCACATTTCCTCTGGTACCTGATGAATATCAGTGAACTGTGGTAAGGCCACAGGGTGGCTGTGCAGGTGTCTAGGAGGATGGAAAGGCTCCATCCCTGGAGTTTTTACAGCCTGGTTGCATACAGCCCTGAGCACCCTACTCTGAGCCCCGAGTGGGAGGTCAGGCCAAAGACACCCCCACCATCCCTTCCCATCTACTATTCTGTGATCCTATGACTCTGCTGCCTCATAAATCAAGATGACTTGGTTTACAGAGGCCTCTCCTCTATAAAAGTTTGGCTTTTCTATAGCTTTGCATGAAATCAAAGTCATATGCACAATTTAAAAACTTTGCTGTAGAGTTTGCTATGACAAGTGCTTGCATTTAATTGTTTTGTTGGAAAAAATCTCTCCTTTGTTCATACTGAACAAAAAGAAACCTTTAGGTTTTCAAGTTGGGGGGGCGAGGAGGAAGGCAAGAAAATTAATTTGTAAGTCAAAACAGTCTATTTTGTTTAGCACTGCACTTTTTCCAAATCTTAGGATGGTTGGTGGAACGTGGACGATTTTAATTCTAGAAGGCTAATTTAAACTGCAGCTGTGTGTTTAGAAACCCAAGGCACCTTTCACTGGAGGGACACACCAAGGTGCCAGCTATCCTTGTGCTTGTACCTGTTCCTGTGGTAAAACACGAGAAGAAATCCTGTTGGTATGAAGTCATTTTTATGGCCACAAAATGGGAGATTAGGAAAAAGTGCAGTTGAAAATTGGTCAGTCACCAGCTGGTATTTGTGAAAGAAAGGTGGATCATGGATAACTGCATGCTTTGAGACCAAAAAATTTGGGATCCGCCTTGAGACCAAACAGTCTGGGATCCACCTTGAGCGGCATTAGAAGAGACCTCAAAGACTCAGTAAGCCACACTCTTGAAGCTACTGTGTCTCATCCAAAAGTCTGCTCTCAAAAAATCCGTGCACTCAGAGACACCAATGACAGGGGAGTTTTGCCGTGCCAGTGACAGGCAGCAAAATCTGACAGGGTCTTCACCGCTCTCAGGAAAGTCCAAAGTTATAATCTATTTACGAGTCTAAACTTATAATCTATTTTCTTCACCTATCATGCTTATTTCTTTCTTCACAGGACCATGTTCGTACCTTTATGAAGTGCGTTGTCTTTTTTTCCGACGTTCTAAACTCCTGAAAAAATGGCTGTGACAGAAAAAGCGTTAGCTGAGGGTGAGGGTGGACAGAGTGAGATACAACGTGGTCAAAGGGTTAATGAGACGGGATGCCAAAAGCAAGTCTTGCTATAAGTTTTGCATGTCTCAATACCTATTTATAGACATCCTAAAGCCAAATCAAATCAAATCCTTCCTATGCCAGTTATTTGGGATAGTTTTACAAGCAAGATGGAGGCAGAGTGTGCGTGTATGTGTGTGTTCATGAATTCAGCTTACAGCCCATTCCTTACTGAAGTTATAGGTAGGAATTGGTGGAAGAGCCAGCGAACAGGGAAAAGGTCCTCTTGCCTGTTCTTACCAGTGGCAGCAGATCCATCTCAGGTGTTCTTGTGCTTGTGTCTAAACTGCAAAGCCTTTAAACGAGGAACTGGATTTCTCCTTATGCATTTAAAATATCTGGTGTACTAAATGCTATCTGTGGTTGAGGACCCTGTATCCCACAGGTTATTTCTGGCTGTATTATCAGCCAGGGTGTTGTCCAGCTGCATTCTTCCCCAGAAAAGATGCTCTTGCTTGAGTTAACCAACCCTTGAGAAATGGGAATATCTGGACATTCCTGGGCGTCAAGTAAAAATGTGCAAAGTGTGTATACTACAGGTTTTATCAAGTCATTAATAGCAGGGTATGTTATTATTTCACCACTTGCCTTCGCATTATTCATGCCCTCCAAACACGGAGCCCGTTGATGCTTGAGAAGTTTATCTTCAACACTCTGAAAAATAAATATATGTCATGAAAAATCAAAATAAAATATATGTTGTTCAGAAGAAAAATGCAGTGGAGAGTCCAGTTTTTCCTCCATTCTTGATTCTTCAGGGCTGTGTGCTTCTGTTCGAGATGACAGTAAGTTTCCCTGTGAGGCTTAGTTATGAAATCGACAGACACTAAAATGTAAAAATTTCTAAAGATGTCCTTGCAGGAACAGCCATTTTAGTTCTGCTTCCCATCCAAGGACATGATTTTCAAAACAGGTTTGAAAACATTAAGATAACAATAGGTGTCACTTAAGAACACGGGAAAGAGGAAGGCTGTTTTCAAGGTAAGTCCTTAAATACCTTGAAACATATGTGGTGTTATTTTCCTGTTGTCTATAATTGTCAGGAAATTCACAGTGTATGGAAAGTACATAATGTACATGAATTCCTTTTTTTTTGCAATTAGCTACAGTAGAATATTGCCTGGCTTCACAAGTCTTTTTTTGATGTGATGCTCTTGGTAACTATTTTTTTGTGTGTTTGTAATCATGTTCCATCCCTTTCTATGCCCAAACCCACATGAAACACAGAGTGAAATCCATTTGAATCACGCAGAAAAATTCTTCCGACTGCAGTGAGACCAAGGGAGTATAAGTTACTTGTCCACATTCTTACCATCAATCAGCTACAGGCAGTACAAGAAGGTTGGGGGGGTCTTTGACCACAGCCCCTTTAGAGGTCCCCATCCTACCTCCTCCATCTGACATGCAGGTTCCTTCTTGCCCATTGGAAGACTTGTATATTCAACACCTTTCTGTCGACGCCAGGTCCTTGGGGGCACAGGTACTGTATGAGAACTACAGAATTAGAGTGTCAGCCACCATTCTGGTTATGTGTAAAAAGGCAAGGCAGAAGCAAGAGCATTAAAACAGAAATTCAAATTTCACCATACCTTTTGCATTTCTTTCAACCCACCATGTAGATTTTCTCTTGTTACATGACATGATGATAAAATAACCAAATCGAGCTTTTTTATGTAACACCAACTTAATCCCATTTTCAACCAATGAATTTATTTTTTTTATGAACTTTCCAAAACTTTTTATTGCACTCGCATTTTTCTGTACTTTTTTATTGTCTGACTTGGTCAAGAAGTGGGTGCACCAACATGTATAGGGAACAACCTTATCTTGTGTTTATTTTAGCCTAACAAGAAAAGGGAAGTTGACAAAATATCAGAACAAAATTGTGTTTTCCTGATGAGTTTTGCGTAGAACTGTCTGTACTTCTGCTCAGACCTACATGACACCAAAAGTGTCCACCTTGCAGCCTTATTATGCTAAGTACTCTAAAAGTATTTTCATAGAGTCACAGAATCACAGAATATTCCGAGTTGGAAGGAACCCATTAGGATCATTGATTCCAACTCCTGGCTTTGTGCAGGACACCCCAAAAATCACACCATGTGCCTGAAAGCATTGTCCAAATGCTTCTTGAACTCAGACAGGCTCGGTGCTGTGACCACTTCCCTGGGAGCCTGTTCCAGTGTCCAACCACCATTTGGGTGAAAAACCTTTTCCTGATATCCAGTCTAAACCTCCCCTAGGTCACCTTCATGCCCTTTCCTCAACTCCTGTCACTGGTCACAACAGTGAAGAGCTCATTACCTGCCCCTCTGCTTTCCACTTGTGGGTATGTTGTAGACTGCAATGAACCCTCAGACTCCTCCAGGCTGAACAGACTAAGTGCCCTCAGCCTCTCCACATAAGGTTTCCCCTCCAAACCCTTCACCATCCTCGTGGCCCTCCTTTGGATGCTCTCTGAGAGCTTAATGTCTTTTTTTATATTGTGGTGCCCAAAACTGCACACAGGGATCAATGTGAGGCCACCCCAGTGCAGAGCAGAGCAGGACAATCCCCTCCCTCCCCTGGCCAGTGATGCTGTCCCTGATGTCCCCCAGGACAAGGCTGTCCCTCCTGCCTGCCAGGGCACTGCTGACTCATATCCAACTTGCCATTGAGCAGGACCCCCAAGTCCTTTTCCCCAGCACTGCTCTCCAGCCTCTTGTTCCTTAGTCTGTACACACAACCCTGCCCCGGGTGCAGAATCCGGCACTTGGCCTTATTAAACTTGACACAATCGGCGATTGCTCATCTCTCTACATTGCTGAGGTCTCTCTACCCTCAGGGGAGTTGACAGCTCCTCATGATTTAGTGCAGTTTACTTTCTGCTTGTTCTAGAAGACACAATGAAGAGGGAAGTTGCTCAAGCTGCACTCACCTTTTGACATCCTGGTTTTCACCGAAGAGCTGCTTGTTTTCATAGGGAAGTTTGGACTTCATATTGCTGAAGTCCATCTTTGCACTCTGTAGATGAGGTCACACCTGAAAGCCGTGTCTTCCTACAAAAACATTGCACAGAAAAATCTGTGGTTTCACAGAAAACACTGTGTCATGTCCCATCTCCTGCAGAGCTGGAATGAGATGCTCAGGTGAACTACATAATTTTTTCTCTCAAATTCTTCATGTCTGACAGACCTCATAGTGGGTTGTCCCTTACATGTTTGTAATACCAGATTTCGAGACAGACTGGTAGAAAACTTATCTCATATCAAGCTCTAACAGAGCAATACAATTTATTTCATAGCAGCGACTGCCATAAAACTACTAAACGCAAACACGAAAACCCTTGGCTCTTTTTCTTGGTTTTAAGCCACGGTAAGTCTAATTTTAATTTTAGTACTGTAACTGCTGAATTTATCTCTCTTTCCATTCTTAGACAGGACATTTGGGCACAAATAGGCTTGAGGCCATCGTAATAGGATATAAGGGACTGATCCAGGAAGAACAGTCCCCATCCAGGCTTTAGCTAGGAGGTTGGCCCCGGCACAGGACTGCATACCAGTGCTCCAAGGGATGTTGCAAGGCTGCAGCAGCTCACTCAGCCCCTGCTCAGCAGAAGGAAGTACTGGGTGAGGCTGTAAAACAATTTTCTGGTTTGGTTATTTCCCCCCCCCACCTTGATCCCGAGCACAGAAAGCTCTGCTGTAATTCTGCGCAGGCTTTAAAGAACAAAACAGTCTGCAGGAAAGGAGCTTTCAGAGGTATTTCCCATTAATAGCTCTGCCTCCCTGCAGCAAAGGGACTGAAGTCTTCCTCTGGTGTTCACAGCAAGGATGACAAATATTAACTGAGAGACAGATTTGAGACAGCTGCCCTCCTGAGTGCTGTGACTTGGCTGCTGCCCTGGAGGCAGCCTGTGGCCCTGTGAGGGTCTCTGGGCAGGTGGGCACAGAACCAAAATCCCTTGACTCACTCCAAAAGAACAAATGTATTTACAGGGTGAGAGGCAAGGGGTGGGGGCGTAGGCAGAGTGTCAAAGGAAATGTGGGTGCCTCAGTCCGGCAGTGTGAAACCTCTCACACAAACCAAATTTTTACTGAACAAGATGAGAATAAAGATGTTGGTTTCACACATCATCTTCAATCCAAATAATCCAGAGTAATGCAGGCATTCACATTTTGCTCCTTAGGAGGACGACATCTTACACTTTGCATTATTTAAACTGCTTTATGCACCTTGACTCTCCTCAGTTTTGCCATTCAGGCTGAGAAACAACCTTATATTTTTACAAAAGTTTGTCTTCTCTGCCACCCTGTAAATATTTGCACTGTGGAGGGGAGGGAGTGAAGGGCCAGAGGGCTTCGAGATATGCTTACATTGTCCCTGCATCATCTATTCACCAGAAGTCACCCCTGTGAGACAAAAAAGGAGGGGGACAAGCATGGCAATAACTGACCAAAAAAAATCCCAGAAGTCTTTCCTACACTTTCACGCCATTCTGCCTGCCAGGCTGACTTACATATCCCCTGAAAAGCTGAACCCTGCACCCAAGCCAGACAAAAAAACCCCACAGCAAAATAAGAAGGCAACAAGGAAAAACCTGGAGTAAAAAGGGACAGCTAGAATTAGAGGGCCGTGCTCCATGACTCACAAGATTGAAAAATTCTTTTCCAAACATGGTTACAGATTTATCTGTCACATCCAGCTCCCCAAGACCCTTGGGTACAGCGTAAAATAATAGTTTCGTAGTTAACGGACACTGCTCAGCGTCTTGCCTTTGGATTTGTCCAAGAAGACTCAGTTATGCCCCCAACTGTAACAGCCCTGCCACCCTCCCTGCAATGGCACTGTCCCAGATGTGGATTTTGCAGCTGCAGGTTTGGGGCCGGTAGGTTTAATTTCCACGCTGACCTCAGTGAGGGGGTGTTTCTCCCCATCAGTGCGGCAGAAAGGTGAGCGGTGTTCGGTGTGGGTTGAGTGGGGCAGGCAGGGTTGCTCCTCACACTGCCCCGTTGATCTCACCACGGTTTGCAGCCCCACTGTCTCACCTGCAGGGTTTTGCTCTCAGGGGTCCCATCCTTTGGCAGCTCATAGACCCCAAACAGACCGTGCACTCCAGCAAGATGTAAAACTTGTTGATTTTGGCTTATTTTTCAGGTTTGCTTTGCATTCTCTCAGGTACTAGTCACATCAGTGGCACTATTAATTCTTATTGCAAAAGGTGTACATAATTTCCCCGTTTGGTTCTGTCAGCAAAGCAGCCAAGCTGCCGGGGCAGAGATGTGATTAATTTTGTAACACAGGGCTGCTTCATATTCAGGACCCAGTTCAACAAAGCACTTAGGCAAAGAAATAATGACCAGCCTGAATGAGAAAATTAGTGCTCAAAGTTAATTGTGTGCTTTAAAAATTGGGCCTTGTATCATGCCAGTCAAATGATCTACTCCATTACAAGCTCCTGCTAACAAATACGTGCCCTGGACTTACTTTCCTCAAAAGGAGAAACAGATGCACATGGGGCCTTGAAAAAGCTATCAACATTCAGTAGTAACACAGCAGAGACTTAAAATATGTTGGCTTGCTCCTTGCTAGCTTTTACCAACCAGAAAATGCAGTGTGCCAGCACTTCAGTGACAATCAGTCAAGTGCTTTAACAAGCAAATGCGCTATATATTAAAACTCAAACAGGGCATTTTTCTTTTCCCTTGAGACAGTCTCAGTGGAATCTGATAACTAAGTATTTTTTGACATCATGAGTCCTGAGATCTCTAGTATGCATCGCAGTAGGCCTACCAAAAAGTAATCTGAGTGACAGAAGGATTAGCTGTGCAGGGAACAGCAGGACAGACAGGATGTTATCTGCGACGTGATGCACATAAAGCTGAAGGTAGTGATTAGAAGTGATGCATTCTTGTGAAGCCAGATATATTCTCACATGGGCATAGGCTACAAGCAGGCTCATGAGACAAACCACTTCAGAACTCTTGCTGACCGCAGACAATATCTGATGCTATACAACCATATTAGATTAAGCACAGAGACATCCTAACCTAAATAAACTGATGAATTTATAAATTAAACCATGTTTCTATAGGAGAAGGCTACAATGTCAAAACTTCCAACTTTTTCAAAAAAACCCATGCGATGGGCAAAACCTGTGATGCAGCTGTGGTTGAAATGGTTCCTTCAGTAAGCTGCCAGCTCACATCTTCATTTTCCATGCTGTTACTGAGGTCTGTGGTGAGCAGACCAGCCAGGCTGTCACTTTTCAGAGACAATCTCTGAGGAACTACAGATGCTAAAGTTAGATACGGCGCCGCATGCTAATGCACAGGATTCAATAACCTGGACCAAATTACTGCTGCAGCCCACGTCTGACCAGCTGGAGCTGGTGTTATTTCCACTAGTCCCCAAATTAATTTCTCAGTTTAATTTTAAATGGAAGAATGATTTTGCTGCCGTTGCTGATTTAGATTCATTGTGCGGCTTGTTTTGGTGCCTCTTTGCATGTTAGATATATTCTGAATCTCCACATCAGCCTCTGGGGATGGGTTAGTGTATTGCACTGAAGTCTTCTTTGGAACTCCAGGGCTGTGACTGCAAAATGGGAACTGGAAAGCTGGCTGTTATGGCAATCAGCATGCAGTTTTAGTTGTGGTAGGTCTGTGATGTGTTAGCAGGGAGTGTTTATGTTTAGTTCAGACATCTAAAACTTGTATTCAACTACGTTCAGCTACGGGCTATGAAACAAGTCTGTCTAAAGCAAGACATTGATGCGTTTGTATATACATTAATAACATGCACATAAAATAATAGAGAGAAAAAACCCAATGACTGCCTAACATGAGATACTTTGGGCTTTACATCCACTTCTGAGAAGCCCTGGAGATGAGAATGGCATCCAGCCTTGCAGGAAGAAACCATGTTTTGACCATAGAGGGAGTGGGAGTGAAGCCTTAAGACTTTTTCCACGGGCAGGGAAGTACAGGGGGTCACTGACTGGTGCAGTAATGGTGTAGGGAGGTGAGACAAGAGGACGAGGTAATTTGGAGGATGTTGGCTTGGCTCAATTTAAATCAGCAAGAGAGATTTGCTTGAAGAGGCATTACCGTAAGTGCCAGCTCAGACTGTGAGTTGCGTCAGGCAGCGATGGATTCTCAGCAGTGTAGGAAACTCTTCCACAGCTCTATGGGGCTCTCATGCTGAATGCCAGTCCTCGACCACATCCATAACAATTTAGCACCTACAGCTCAGACGAAATACGTTTAGGTTTACTGCTCAGCTGACTCAATGGAAAGTATCAGCCCTGGACATCCCATTCATTCGATCTCCTAAAAAGATCACCAAAACAGCGTGACTGAAGCAAATAAAAAGGGAAGCAGAGTCTTCAGGCTGAACAATCCAGGCAGACCTGGTTAACCCTAACAACTTGCTGACAGCTCTCATGCCAACACTCTCCCTCTCCACCCATCCTGCCAGCATTTAGAAAATTAGAAGTGCTGTCTCCCAAAATGAGGAACTTGGCTGTAAGAAAAAACCAGACAAGTGACAGTTGGCTTTGCTTTGCTCAATTTTCCCCATTCCCTGACTTTGCATGCCACATTTTGTAGTCTCAGTGGTGGCAAATCCCTAACTTCATACCTTAACTTCTAATTCCCTTTTTTTCTGCTTGTTCTCCTTTACACATTATGTCTGTCTTCTTTCTTTGACACATCTCTGGCTCTTTATAGACCATGTACTTCACTCTGTATAAGTGCTGGGCTTCCGCTCTCAGTCCTCCCCTGAGCAGCTCTCCTGTCCTCTGGAGGAAGATAAAATCTTGTGGTCACCAGACACAGAGGGCCTCACTTAAAAAAAGGCAAGGGTTTCAACTCCTCTGTGGTACAGACGTCTGCCCCATTCGAGCAGTTGAATGGCCATTGATATTTCATTTATACAGAGATTTCTTGCTTGTGTACTTCAGCTTCTCTTCCATTTGGTTGGAAAGGATGGATTTTCCTGGTGTTTTATTGGGTTTTGGGAGGGTTTTGAAGCTAGATTTGGCAACCATGAAACCACATACCAGGATCTGAATTGGAATAAAAATAGGGATGTTTTTATGCCTTGCTTGGATTACCTTTTCAGCTCAGACAGTTCCCAGGGGCATGTCCTAGTGCTTAAGACTGGGAATGCACCCAGCAGACCAAGACTTCTGGGCTTGTTCCAGAGGAGGAGTCAGACAAAAAACAACTCCAACAGGAAAAGCTTTGGAGTTTCTTGCATTTCCAGTTTGATTTGCTAAAGTCACACACTTCCACAGGAAAGGAGCTGACGTGCTGTAAAATTTCAGGATGTATCTCTCGCTTTGAGTGAATTCACAGTCTCTGGTATCTCATCTACCTTTCATGTCTCTAAGCTGTTCCCTATTCTCAGTGACCAAAGGCATTGACCATGTTTCACTGATTAACTGGAAAACCCAAAGGGCAGAATTTGGATTGTTGTTGCCTCAAAACTGGTTCTCTCTGCCCATGGACAAACTTCTTTCCAAACTTGGCCACCACAATAGCAGAAGCACAAGCTGTTTCTATTTCATTCCCTGCACAGCAGTGCACAGTGCAAGCAACCAACTTTGTCCTTAAGACATTGCAGCAAAAAGCGTGTTATCCTGTGCTCTGGGTAAGGTCCCTTCCTGATCTTTAAGGTCCCTTTCAACCCAAGTCTTTCCATGATTTCTATTTTGACCTTCAAAATTTGCTGCTGTTGAGCTGGAAACGAGTCAAATATTTCTCATCTGAAAGAATAAATTTGGGAAGGAGCACGAAAGGGAATGAAACACAGACAGATGGTCAGGAGGCGCAGGTTCGTTCTTCTGGTGACAACTGCCTGGTCTTCACACTTGGTCCCATACCTTTTCTCTGTCCCATTTTGCGCCATTGCTATCCTTAATCCTCAATTTACTATGTTGCAAGACTCTATTTGCACACAAGAGGGTATAACTGGACACCAAATAAAAATGCCATAAAAGTTAAATGCTGTAGTGGCTACATATTTGCTAAACCTTTTTCCTCACTCTCTCCATGGATCTGTAGCCAGTTGGAAACTTTGTACAGTTCTGTCGCTTTCCTCTAGAAATGACAGTACGGATTAGGCAGTTTTCCTTGTAAAGATCAAGGAGGCAGCTGAAGGCTGGTTTCTAGCGTGATTTCATCATCATCATCATGGCCAGACTTCGCGAACGAAGATTTGGGAAGGGCTCTACCCACGCTTGCTGCATGCAAGTGTGGGTGAGTCTTTCGAGCCTGCGCAGTGGATTTTTTAGGTGAGGCGCAGCGTGCACAGAACTGGCCCTACCCTTTAGTCCTAAGGTTCATCTGCCAGTGCCTAGCAAGCTTGGACAGTGGCAGCGAAGTCCTCAGGATGTAGGTTTAGTTAGAGTGTCCTTTCTCTTAAATGGATGGCCTTACAGGACTAAGCGAGCTCCATCTGCCCGGGTTTGGAGTTAGAGTTGTCCTTCTCCTAGGATGGTTGCCGGGAGGCTGGTGAGCCCATCCTGCCCATGGACACACTTTGTGTGACCCTTCAGCTGAGACCTGGTGTGATTTATTGGCCTGCGATCATGCCCTGGTTAAAAAAAAAAATCACTCCCAAAATCCAGCAGCCGCTGGCTAAACTGCTAGCTATGTTACTGCTTACTTGAGGGTCGAGCTCTTGCCTCTGGAAGCAGCAGCAGCAGCGCTGTGTCCGTGCCGCAGGGCTGTAACCCCGGCGGGCGTTGCCGCGGGGCCGGCCCGTCTCTGTGATGCCCCGGGGACGTTCCACGCCCGAGCGCCGCGTGCTCTGCGCGCTCCCCGCTGCTCCCCAGCGCCCCCTGCTGCCCGCAGCCCGTGTCCTGCAGGGTCCGATCCGCACGACGTGAAAGGCGAGGGGATTTGGCACAGTCGGGAAGGACTGACTGAGGGCAAATCCTTCCTGACCAGCCTGATTGCCTTCAACGATGTTGTGTCAGGCTCTGTGGATGAGGGTGGAGCTGGGGGTGTTGTGTGCTTTGACTTTAGCAACGCCTTTAATTGTGCGGTAGTCATAATGTTGTGCGACTGTTGTATAGTCTGTTGTATAGTTGTATAGTCGTATAGGCAGGGCACGTCTCCAGGATGGAGGATCACCGCCTCCCTAAGATCGTGCTCTGTGGTGAAGTTGCAACCGGCTGCCGCAAGAGAGGAGCCCCGAAGAGGAGATACAAGGACGCTCTGAAACAATACCTCAGACTTGGCCATATTGACTACCATCAGTGGTCCACTTTGGCCTCCAATCGGGAGGCATGGAGACACACCATCCATAACGCTGCTGATTCCTTTGAGAATGCACGCAGAATCAGTCTGGAGGAGAAAAGATAACGCAGAAAGAACCGTGCCTCACCAACACCGCCTATGGAGACTTTCTGCTGTGCCTTTTGCAACTGGAATTGCCCATCTCGCATCAGCCTCTTTAGCCATCAGCGCGCTTGCAGCAAGCGTGGGTAGAGCCCTTCCCAAATCTTCGTTCGCGAAGCCCAGCCATGATGATGAGTCATAATATTGTGTGACTGTTGTATAGTCCATACTATTTCTGTGGTATTTTTATAGCCAAATTGGTGAGACATGGCTTAGGCGGATGACAGTAAGTTGGGAGGAAAACTGGCAGGCTAACTCGGTTCAAGAGGTTGGGATTTCGGGTTTGAAATTCAACAGGCAGCCGGTTGCTAACAGCATTTCCCATCTGATATTCAGTTCAAGGATTAACAACCCGGCTGATGGGACAGAGAGCGCTCTCAGTTGGAGGATGACGTCAAATTAGGGCAGGTGGCTGGTACACTCAAGGGCAGGAATCAGAGGTATTCAAGGAGTACCTGGGCAACCTGGAAAAATAGCCCTCAGGAACCTCATGAGAGTCAGCAAAAGCAAAGGCAAAGCCCTGCAGCTGGGGCAGAATAAGCCCATAAAACAGTATGGTCTGGGTGCTGCCTGGAAACAGGTTTGCACAAAAGAACCAGTGGGCACCTGCTGGAGAAGGTGAACATGAGGCCTGGCAACCAAGAATCATGGAGTCATGGCATTACAGAAGGTCTGGAATAGAAGGGACCTTAAGGATCACCCGTTTCCAACCCTCTTGCCATGGACAGGGACACCTTTTGCCAGACCAAGTGGCTCAGAGCTCCATCCAACCTGGCCTTAAACACTGCTGGAATGGGTCATCCACAACTTCCCTGGGCAACCTCCTTCACCGTCTCAGTAACAAATTTCTTCCTAATATCTAATCTAAACCTGCCCTCTTTCAGTTTACAGTCATTGCCCCTTGCCCTGTCACTACACGCTCTTCATCTCTCTTGCAGGCTCCCTTCAGGTACAGGAAGGCTGCATTTAGGTCGCTCCAATGCCTTCCCTTTTCCAGGCTGAATAATCCCAATTCTCTTAGCCTCTCCTCACAGGAAAGGTGCTATATCCATTTGGACTCGCTCCAACAGGTCCGTGTCTTTCCTGTGCTGGAGACCCCGGAGCTGGATGCAGAACTCCTGGTGGGGTCTCACCAGAGCAGAGGGGCAGAATCACCTCCCTTGCCCTGCTGGCCACGCTGCTTTTGATGCAGCCCAGGACACAGCTGGCTTTGTGGGTTGTGAACACACATTGTTGGATTGTGAACACACATTGCTGGATTGTGAACACACATTGCTGGATCGTGTCCAGCCTCTCATCCACCAGCAGCCCCCAGGCCTTCTCGGCAGGGCTGCTCTGTACCCGTTCACCCCCCAGCCTGCATTGATACTGGAGGGTGCCCCAACCCAGGTGCAGCACCTTGCACTTGGTCTCGTTAAACCTCATGAGGTTCTCATGGCCCCACTTCTCAAGCTTATCCAGGCCCCTCTGGATGTCATCCCATCTTCCAGGTGTATCAACCGCAACACTTAGTTTGCTGTCACTTGCAAATTTGCTGGGTGTCACTTTGTCTATGTCATTAATGAAGATTATAATAAAAGAAAAAAAGAAGGCCAACGACATCCTAGACTGCATTAGCAAATTCACAGGCAGATCTTAACACTCTTGTGAGGGGTAGTAGAAAAATAGGGACTTGCACAGTTCTTGGAGGTCAATAGCTATGGAACAAGATTAAATGGATTTCAGTTTGCAGCATGGGAAATTCCAGTTAGATATTATGAAAACATTATGTTATGAGAGTGGTCAAACATTTGAACTAAGGCTTGTAGATGATGTGACCTCCATTTTTTCAGATATTTGAACTCCACTGGACTGGAAACTGAGCAACCTGACATAAGCTGGTCCTGCTTTGAGTGATGGGTTAAAACAGATGATCTCCAGAAGTCCTTATCCTATATCCTTGGTCTCTGCAAACAGATCAGTCTTCAAAAAAATAGATAGAGCTACATTCCTAGGAAAAGTGCAACTTTATTTCTCTAAGGATCAAAGTCTCAGGGATATTTAATGTTCCATATAAGTGCTGAGGATGAGCAGCTTCATTAAAATCTCATAGCCACTTTTGGCTAGAGGCAACAGTGAGGTTACTGGATTTCACAGGTTAATGTAAGAAATTTTGTTCTGGAAGCCTGTTACTGAAAGGCCAAATACAGACTGTGTGTTAAAGCATGAGACACAACATCAGGTGAAAAGTAGTCTAATTCTGATTCAGCAGCAGGCTTGCTAAGTAACTTTGAAGAAACACTCTGAAGTCTTTTATGCCCCACCTTCATAGCATCTAATATAGGACTAGTAGGCTATTACACAGTTGAGTCAAATTCAACACTGTTTTTAATTTTTGCATTTAGGTGTAGTGGAAAATATTGCTGTGCTATTTATTTGATGAAAGGTATTACTGTGTCTACTGCAGATCAGTAAAATCTTACAAGAATATTTTCTAAGCTCAACCAGTTATTGGAGCAACAGTTTCCTTATTAAACCTTGAAAAGAGCAATTAGATATTGCTAGGGAAAGTATTATATTTTCTAAAACTATGGCTTTTAATCTTGTAGAATCTTAACCCAGAGATAGGACAGAACATTTAATGAGCTTTAGGATTTAGAAGTCCCCAAGCCTGTGCCCTTAATTTAAAAGAAAGAGAACATCCTTATTCTGAACACTTTTATTATTCATACTGCAGCCCCTGGGAATGTAACTTCAAGACTTTGAAATCAAATACGAGTTTATCCTACTCTGCTACTTGTTGCATGGCCAGGTTTGGCAGCTGTTCTCTTTTTTTCACTGTTAGAGAACGACATTTTGAAATTAAATGGGGTGAAGGAAAAATAGCACCTTTGCATGTACCCGTGTTGCTCTGATAGATTTCATTTATAGAAAGTTTGAGGCAACACTTTTCATTTATAAAAAGACTGCAGTACACAAAAAGCACATGTGGAGTGGATACTCACATCTCTCTGGAAGACTATGGTTTGATAAAGAAACAGAAGCATTTCAGGAGCCCCAGAAACCTCTCAGCCTTACAGGCTGCCCACATCCAGGGTTGCTGCCACTATAGCTTTTACCACTGTATCATGAGGAAAGGTCCTGAAAGGGCTCTCAGATCAATATATTCACATCTCAGGTGTTACCTGAGCAACTGAGCAAATACTGCTGGGAGGCTGAGTGGCCTTCGTACCACAGCAGAGAAACACCTATAATTATATATCATAGAATCATAGAATTGATTGGGTTGGAAAAGACCTCAGAGATCATCAAGTCCAACTCTTGGTCCAACTCCAGTCAATTAACTCTGTGCCACGTCCAATCTCAGTTTAAAAACCTCCAGGGATGGTGAATCTACCACCTCTCTGGGCAGGCCATTCCAATGCCTGATTACTCTCTCTGGAAAGAATTTTTTTCTAATATCCAACTTAAATTTCCCCTGGCAGAGCTTAAGCCCACGCCCCCTTGTCCTATTGCTGAGTGCCTGGGAGAAGAGACCAACCCCCACCTGGCTATGACCTCCCTTCAGGTAGTTATAGAGAGTGATGAGGTCACCTCTAAGCCTCCTCTTCTCCAGACTAAACACCCCCAGCTCCCTCAGCCTCTCCCCTTAGGACTTGTGTTCCAGTCCCTTCACCAGCCCTGTTGCTCTTCTCTGGCCCCGCTCCAGCACCTCAATATCTTTCTTGAACTGAGGGGCCCAGAACTGAACACAATACTCAACGTGTGGCCTCACCAATGCAGAGTACAGAGGAAGGATCACTGCCCTGGTCCTGCTGGCCACGCTATTTTTGATCCTGGCCAGGACACCATTGGCCTTCTTGGCCACCTGGGCACACTGTTGGCTCATGTTGAGCTTCCTGTCAATTAGTACCCTCAGGTCTCTTTCTGCCTGGCTGCTCTCCAGCCACTCTGTCCCATATCCACATACATGACTGCAAACACGTACTTCCACATGTGAGACTCACTTTCAGTACGATTAGTCCTCTTTTTTTGCACATGTAACCACTTGTAAGTGGATGCATTTTGCAATGACTGGAAGTATTTAGCATGTATTGACCAGAACAAGAACAGATAAACCCCCAAACACATTGATATCAACAGACTCAATCAGCGACGCGAGAAAAATTAGTCCAGTGGTGTTTGTCAGCTGCTTGTGGTTTACAAACACAGGGTGACGCTTGAGGAAGAAGGCAGAGCTGTATTGCAGTTGCAGTTCCTCATCAGCACTTCTCTGCCAGGTCCAGGATTTTCACAGCGCAGGGCGGGTCTCCTGCCGTGCTGCCAGAGCGTGCTCAGGTGAGGGCTGCGAAGGTGCTCAGCAGAGGTGCTGGAGACAGACATGCACAAAGGAATATTTGAGCCCTCGCCTTGCGGAGGAGGAGGGAAATATTATTAAACTCAAGCGAGAAGGCTGCAGATCTGGATGAAGCTCAACAGTTACTAGTGAGAGGTAAGCTTAAAACAAAGCTGGGAGGGAACATGACGGGATGAAATATAAAAGGGCTAAGGGTTTTTAGTTCACTGCAGCAGTTGTGAGTGTCAGATTTTGTGAAATTGATGGAAGGAAAGTAGAAGGCAGTTAAAAGTGTGTTTTGGGAGCCAGTGTTGCGGATAGTGCCCCTGCGCTCCTTTTGCAATAGCGTCCACACTTCCATAATCTTTTCTGAAATTTAATTTATTAAAAGAAAATATAAACCAGAAGGACAAGTGTCATTGGTTTTGACAATCAATCTTTCAACAAAGAATAAGAAGGAAATTTCCATAGTCCTTCTACTGGCTTTGTCATAGGCTTTGATACTCTTTCATGATGAGTAAATTTTTCAGAATCAGCTCAGATGCTGAGCATCACAAATCCCCCTCATGGAGTGTTGCCAGGTCTGACTTCACCTTGGTGCTTTTAGACACCATCCCTGATGCTCTCAGACACTTACACAGCTCAACAATGAAATGAAACCTTGTCATAGGCTGCATCAGCAAGACCCCAGTGAACAGGTCAAGAATTAGAGCCAGCAGGTCAAGAGTGTGATTATTGCACTCCACTTACTGCCTGTTTGGCCACTCCTGGGGTGTTGCGTCCAAATTTTCTCTTCCTGGTCCAAAACAGGCACTGAAAAATTCAGAGTGGCAGAATCTCCGCTGCTGGAAATATTCAAGGCTTAGTTTGACGTGACCCTGGATAACTCAGTTTATAGTCCTGCTTTCAACAGAATGTTTGACTGTAAAATCTGTGGAGGTCCCTGCTGACCTGGATGTTTTTAAGATTCAAGTCACAAGACACAGGCTGGGATGTGCACACGACTTTCTGCAGTGCCCTGTAGAGGTATAAAAACTAGTTCTGGAGGAGCTAATTGAAGTGCCAAAGCCTCTGAGCCTGGAAAACTGAAATAAATTTGACTAGAGGGAGTGTAACACCAACACAGATTTATCACTAACTACCTATTTAAAGCTAGCTTAGATATTTCTACAGAGCGTTTTGTTCTGAATTGCACACATACCTCAGGCTCATAATGCCAATGCCATACAGAAAACTGCATGAATTCTACCCTTTTACCCCTAAAAAATCCACGTGTGCAGACTGCTTCTGAATCTGAAACAAAAAAGTCCAGGGAAAAAATATTTCAGAAAAAAGCATAACAAATATAGTGCCAGAGCTTCTCACCAGTCCAAGGAACTTCTTTCTAACCTAGAAGAGATCACTGCTACACAGCTGAAATTAAGTTCATGTGAGGATAATCTTAAGTGTGGGAATACACTAACTTGTATAGGGGAAATTGAATTTGAAAATTAAGTGCAGGTATCTTTTGATACAGAATTCATTATTTTATTGTCAGCTCACTGAACAGAGTGAAAACTTTCTTCTTAAGTGAAATTAAGGCCAAAAGAGTTTTAGCCAATGTAAGAGAAATAAGGAAAATCTGGACTGGATAAAAAATAGGCATTGCTTTATCTGCTCTTTAGATTGTGCTAAAGAAAAGATACTTTGCAGTAAATGGTGACATCTGTCACCATCAGAGCTGTAGAAATCCTTGAATCACTCTCAGTGATGATCTCGATTTGATGGTGCAGAGAGAAAAGAAAGGTAGCAATGGAAATCTCTCCTCAGTGAGTTGATCCTTCTCATTTCCATTTCAGCAGCATAATTAAACACATTAACTGCATTCTCATGAAGCTCTTAGCATCGCTGATATCAAGAGGAAAGCTAATTTGGGGTTATCTTTTCTGTGAAGATGTATTCAAATTAGTGTTTAATGTGCTGACTTGAGAATCAGGAGCAATGGGGCTGAAGAGGCATCTTACTACAGCCAATCTAACAAATCCTGTTAAGGAGCTAAAGGTCACGTGTCTATTTTGCTTTTGGAGCTCAGATCTGCGCAGGGTATCTCCTACACCATTCACTGTTGTACCAACTTAGGTTTGTGCTTTTTGGGTCTTCCCTCCACCATGCTTCACTGATCCCATGTGGAGTTCACTTATTTTTTCACCTGTGCATCTGTCATGCAGGGCTCATAATATACAGGAATGTCCCATCAGTTTGTCTTCAGCTAGAAGAGCTCATAAGAGCTACAGTGAGTAATGATATGAAATACTGAGCATTGATGCCTCCCAGTGATAAGGAAGATGCACATAACATGAAATAGCCTGGATGAAATGAGAAGAAGGAAGTTAGAAAGGAAAGCTCTTCGATAATTTATTGTTTGCAGTTCTATTTTTTAAAGACAAGTCTCCAAAAAGACCAACCAAGAGTAGGAACCCAGTAAACATCACAGCACAGAGCAATCCAAAGCCAAATAAGCATATTTGGACTGGCAAAATGGCATTATGTCCATCAGCACCATGTATCAAGATTTTCTGTGGTCTTCTGTGTCAAAAAATTGGGGAGAGAAGCTAAGAGAAAGCACGGTAGGAGGATGGTGGAACAAAAGGCAGGTGGGGATGTTCTCCCCAGAGCCCAGCAGAGCAGTGCTTGCTGTAGGTGCTTCAACAGCTGCTCTTGCAGTCTTTAGCTGCATCCTTAGGTATTTCAGATGGACTTCAAACAGGCAAAAGTCTTAAAAAAATGAGTCAGTAATGAACTTACCTCTAACACAATTGCCTTCACACTTTGGCAAATGCACTGAAGATCTTACTTTCAGACAAATGCTCATCTTTTGCTCAGAAGGGAAACCTCCAGATTTAACAGCAAAATGGACCATTGCAGCCCAAATAATTTGATGGACTTGCATGCACACAGCGTCTCGACCCATCATGCAGTCTTTGGCTGTGCTGATCAGGAGAGGCTCTTGCAAACATGTGTACTTTATAAATGCACTGTGGAAAAGTTCCCTTCGTCATTTCTGAGAGGGATAGGAGAAATCTTGAATTCCCCTCTGACCCACCTGTAGTAGCAAAGTCATCTTGTTTAAGCTAAGGTAGGAAAGCATCGTCATTATCACTTGATCAGTACTTGCACCAAGCTTTGCTGTTTGTGTTGCTCCTAGGCAGACATTCTTAGATTAATGCAGGGAGATTTTCTCCTCTGCTAACACAGACAACACATTTTAGCATACTAAATTTCATAAATATCTGTATGAGTATATTCACCATGAGGGTGATCATTAGTGAAATGATTTTTTCCCCATGCATCTGCTGATAGTGTTTGCCTTACCTCTGTAATAAGAAGTCAAATGAAATAATCTGAAAATAAAATATTTTTAGGAGTTGCAATAAACGTTTTGAGAGTGAGTAGCAATAGACTTGTGCTGCAGTCTTTTTTAAAAATACATTCTTCCTTACAGCACACTGCCTACCTCAGCAGGCAATTAGTGAGAGGCTAGTATGGAGTTCAAACAAATTTTAGGATGAGCACTGTCTTTTCAAGGTGAAGGGAAAGATTTTTTCTTTTTGGAGAGTCATATATGCGTACAGAATGTGCGTGGTGCCGCAGAGATAATTTCATTCTCTGCAGTCTAATGTCATCCTTATGGCAGGAGTAATGCATCTCCCTGTCAATCAGCTCCCCCTCCGTTTTTTTTTCACCCTGGTGAGAAAAACCACCCATAATCAGTGAATTGCTGTGCTGGATTCCTGATGAAAGGCATATCCCCTGAAAAACCTACTGGCTTGTGACATACATAAATGAGTAAAATCCTGCAGAACGAGGTAATACTGAAGCTGCTGATAGGCTGCTAAAAATGTGCAGTTGTTAAGCATAAGTAAGACAGCTTCTCAAAAAGGTTTATTTAGTCTGAACAGATACTTTTTTATTGAGTTCTGATTCCTCCTCCTGCCCACAGTGACAAACACTGAAGCCAAAGCAGAGTCCAATAGAAAAGAGAAGGAGATATGGGGAAAGTTGGGCAAATAAGTCATGCTATTAGTGTTGGAACAGTTGCTTTCTAGCTCTGGGATCCCTCCAAAACACATTACCAAAGAATACAGCAAATTTTGATGTGGACTAAGGTTTTGGGTTGTTTTCAGTACTTTTCTCTTGAAAGATCTGGATTCTGGTAGAACCTTAATAGAAATTTGAGGTGGTTTTATTGATAAGCTACACTTCTGACATGGAATGAGGCGCAATTTTGACATTTCCATAGGAGGGAAAAACTAGTGGAATAGACTGAAGGGGAAACAGACTTTCTCCATAACATTTTGCCTCAGGTATTTTAAGCAAAATTATTTTGAGTAACCATGCCCAGGGACAGTAACTAACACGGTGAATATTTTTTTCCCTTAAATTAGAAAAAGAAACTAGGAGGAAGCCTCCAGATGTATTTTCACTTTTCAGAAGAGCCTGAATTTATATCTCTGCTGTGTGAAGGTGTGTGAAACAAGGAATTGCAAGTCACATTTTCCTCCCGATACTTTTCCAAATGTTCTTTCAGATGTGTCACAGGCAGTATTTTTCACTCACAGAACACCTTGCACTGCCTGGGTGACAGCCACAAATCTCAACTGCTTCAAAACCCAGATAGAGACATTTTAAAAAACCTAGTATCTACAAAATGGTTTTGGCAAATGTTTTGGTATTGATACTGAATGTTTTTCCTCTTGTGGATAATTAATACATTTCTCTTCAGCTGCTTGAAAGAGTAAGGCATGCTAGAAATACGAGTAAAAATATGATTTTGTTGATAACAGCTAATAGTTACTCTAATTGTGTACTGCCTTTCCGTTCTACATTTAGCAGCTGATCTATTACTTAAAAATAAATTGCAAACAACCTGTCACAATTACAACTTAATAACTGAGTAGCCAGTCTTACATATGAGAACCAGGTGCCTAGCTGGCACTAGGAGGGACTCTGAGCAGATCTGGGCTTTTGCAAGGAGCACAAAATATAACAAATGATGCTCTCCCTCATTCTCCGTTATCCTCATCAGTTCAGTGTTTTCAGGACTGCCACTCAAGCTTCACCCACAGGTAACTCAGAGTCAGGTTACCCACAGAGAATTTAAGGTATTCGGGTGTATGTTATTTCTTGCTGTCCATAAGTGAAGGAGAGGAGTAGTTTTCCAGAAGACCCAACCACCACACCTGCATGCCTCCTACCACCCTGTATAGTCCACTGCTGAATTATCACTCCAAATCCTTGAATCCTGGCACAATAAATGTAGGAAAACAAAAACACCTGTGTTGCCATGGTTATTCTGCGCACAACTCTAAGTTTGGAATAGCTGAAAAGTCACAAACAGTGTGCATTATCTCTGAGCATAAAGGAGACAGTTGTCTTTTCTCAAGGAGCTTTCACATAATTCAGAGTAAAGGTGTCATGGTCTTAGGACAAGAAGTTCCTGAAATCTAGCCCAGACTCTCATCTATTAGTAAATAACCTTGGTGCATGAAACTGTTGTTACAATGCAAACTCAAACTACGTGCTGGTCGAATCCAGGTGGTACAATGGTACTGTGCAAACCCACTATGACACTTGTAGGGTATGGCAAAAACCATCAGCAATAACTCAAAACTTACAATATACATGCATTTCTGGCATCTGTGTTGAAATTCAACGAGTGATGCTCTAACGTGAGCACATTCTGCCACCAGACCAGTATGCTGCTGTCAGAAATCTGGACATACCAGTCTGGAATCTGTTACACATTCTGTTGCTAAATCTTGGGCAAAATTCCATTAATATAGCAGGGAAAATGAATTGCAATAATGTATATTAAGCATTCCATAGCTATCTAGAGCTTGACACTAACCTCAAATTAAAGGCCAACAAAGATAATGAGAGTGTCTGTCCCAGACCATACTCTGGTGCAATCCTGGATTAAAGGATTGAAGATTTGCCAACTGCAAACATAGAAAGAAGTTCAATCTGGAAGACTCCATTTGTGATGACTGCTTAGGAAAAAAAAAACTTTGTTATTGATCAATCAGATTATATAACTTGTATTTTATGTAATTATTATGTTTTATTATAGCAACAATATCCATCAATATTAGGCATGTCAACTTATGTTTTAATTTATGTTTAACAGTGTATTGACTTATTATAAGTATCAAAAATATTATAGAACTTTAAAAACCACGTACAGATACTACCTGAAGGTCTTTAAGATACCTTAGTTTTCTTTCCACTAGTGGTCAGGATATATTCATTCTAGAACAAGACCTAGAAGAAGCCAAGATGACTGACTTGAGAAACCACAAATTCTTGATTTAAGGATATGCCAGCTTTAGATCTGGCTTTGCCATAGAGTAGCACAGGGAGAGTCGTATGTAATAAACTTCAGCAGAATTTTGAGATTAGCTGCAGGAAGGTACTAGGTAAGAGCTAAGCATTGTTATGATCACTTTTTAATATTATCTGAACAGTTCTTTAGCTGTCAGGCACCGTTAAAATGGCACCATGCAAAAAGACAGTCTCCATCACACACCAGTCTGTGGTGAAGTGCCACGAAACAGCACTTCCCTTGTGTTGTTTTAACCAAATGTGAAGCAACAGGGGGCAGTCAGTTAAAATGTCCTTATGTAAGAATATAAGCAAAGGTTGTATGTCAACACTATTGCTTGATTATACCCAAATACTGTGGCTTGTTCTGACAGACATGCACTGAGCCTGAAGGTGGGCAAAACTGACCTTGCACACACTCCTCGCAGAGACTCAGTCCTGAGATAAGGCTTCTTTTTCTACACACACCATAGGCACTGATGAGCATTTGATGCTGGCATGGCTACTCTTGTTTTGATTAATTATCCTAGTTTCCTTTGATTAGCACTGTACAGGTGTAGCAATGGCACCACGTGCCAGGATCCAGATATTGAGCTAAACTCTTGGCAGAAAGCAGGGCTGAGACATCGTGCTTGGCTGTAGGGTGAGCTTTATTATATCCCTCACACTTTGGTGGCTCTAACCACATCCAAACCCCCATTTAGTCAGTTACTATCCAGGTCATATTTTGCTCCTGTCCTACCCTATTTTCTCAGAACATTCTTTCAAATCATCCCCTTCACTCTGGGGAGTAACATTTCCAAACAAGTATCTTGGTGACCTGTGGGACTCACGTTTGTGTGTATGCTGCATCATTTTAGGCAGTGGTAGAATGTGACTGTTCAGAAATGGGAGGCTTTGAAGACCTCTTAGGGCTAAGAAGGAGCTGCAAGTTAAGGGATTCTGTGATGCAGCTAAAAATCTTCCCAAGCTGTGTGTTCGTGGGGAGCCCTGCACTCACACTGTTGAGCCTCAAGGTTATTCTTTTGCCATTGGCTCAAAGAAGGCAGTAAGGCAATGACTCTTTAAAATATCAGGTCCTTTGCTTTTTGTTCTTACAGCTTAAAATGAGGATCCAAGTAAACAACACTTGAAGAGTGAAGGGAAACTCTTATTTGCAGGTATACACAGAATGAACAAAAGCCTTGGTTCTCAAGGCTTTTAAAAGAACGCTTTCAACTTCAGGAAAAAAATATTCAATTCTCTATTTGCTCTATTTTGAAAGCATTTTAAAGCTTTTCTGCACAACTGTTTTCTCTTTGTGTTTTGTAATTTCCTAGTACAGGAAAACATTGCTTCATTCTTTTTTCTCATATCGCTATCCTGTAGCTCTGCACTGCCTTCTAAAATTGGGAGGCAGTGCATTTTCTTTTCATCCATCTTTGTGCGTGTGTGTTTGATATCATCCAGTCTCTGTAAAGACCTGAAGGATTTGCCCTCTCTGTTAAGATACAGCTAGGGAGGTAAGTGATGATTTTTAGGAAGACTTTGTGGTTTCCAAATTTTTTGTGCAAAAATAGTGAAAATCTGCCATGAAAGATGACTAACTCAACATGTTTTTCCAGCCCATTTATTCTCAATAGACTGAATTTAAACTACAAAGTATCAGTGTAATGCTGACACAGCCTGCAAGACATCAGTCAATGAGGTACAGAAGAGTTAGAGAAGTCACTAAAAGTTGTTTGAAAAAAAAATCAATGTCTAAATGTAAACATGCACTTGATATTTGGTGTTTTTTGTATTTTTAGTGTTTTCCACTAAGCGGATTCTAATACTTCAAACTTCAGGTGTGTGTGGTTATTTCGAAATGAAAAGAATTCCATGATTAATCTTGTGGCATAGCCTGCACTGCCATAACACAACGTGGAAATAGAAGAAATTAAAATGCAATTATAATGCCCAGAAAGCATTGCTGAGGCTAAATGAGGATATCTGTGAAACAAATGTAGATTTTAAACAGACTTTTGTTAAAAAACATATTTGTATTTTGCACTTTATTTAGCCTAGTCTAGTTCAGTGCAGAAATGTCAGTTCTGACAAACACTCATTTTTCAATTTTATTAAGTCTGTCAAAAGTAGAAATCTTCCATTTGAATTGAACTTCTCCCCCCCTCCGAATCCAAATGAAACTTCTCAGCTGGGTGCATGCAGCCTTCATATCTATAGGGTGCAGAACCCAAGTGTCAGAACACATGAAAATCTGTGTGAAGCCTGCCAGTCTCTCAGCAGGCGTGTATGGGGAGATGAATTTTGCAAGCACTTGTTATACAGGGTAGAGCTCACTGCTTGGCACAGACTGTAAGAGTGTCGTCGTTTCTGACAAATGAGGGTTTGTTTTTTTTAGTGAGTTGATATAACATTGATGTAACATAATGGTGACTCATGGACCTGGTTGGGAAAATGGCATTCGATGAAGGGAACAAGCCAGTGACAGGCTGATCTGGATTGCTAAGTCAGGTACAAACTAGCAACGTGCATTTTACCATTGCAAAGTTGTTAATCTAAAAACCAAATAGGATCTTAATGGCAGTTCACTGAGGAGCCACAGGTATGACCGGAATCAAGAGAGAATAAATATCTTCTGTCTCTTATCTCCACATATCTATAGGGGAGTTCAAAATTTGACAAAGGGTTTTTAAATCTGAAGAGAGAACCAGAAGCACATAAAATGCCTGAAAGCTGAAGCTGTACAAATTCTGTCCAGAAATAGGGTTCATATTTTTTTCTTTCTTTCTTTTTTTTAATAGTAGGATAAATAACAGTAACATAAAAGTGAACAAGTTTCTGAAGGTTGGAATGCATATTTTTCACTTGAAAAATTTTGACAGAGATCAAATCGTTTTCATAAGTCATAGGATCACACAGTGGTTTGGGATGAAAGAGACCTTAAAGATCATTTGGTTCCAAGTGCCCTGCTCTGGGAAGGGACACCTTCCACCAGGCCTGGTTGCTCCAAGTCCCGTCCAACCTGACCTTGAACACTGCCAGGAATGGAGCATAATGACTTGTTCTGGACTGAGGGAAGCTGTCCAGGGAGGTCTCATTGACTGTGCTGCACAGGCAGCCACAAGGAATTAGTGTGATGGCCTTAGCCACACTGACAACTGATGAATATTGAACGCACAAGAATCTTTATTCTGATCATATTTCTGAAAGAACCCAGTCTCTGGCCTCTTGGCAACCTACCTCCTTTGTCAGATTAAAACAGAGCTATTTTTGCAACTGTCCCTGAGTCCTTGGCACCAGCACTTAAACGAAATGGTGCCCAGCACTGCCTCATGACTGTTCAAGGCACATGTCCAGCAGAAGTTTAGCCAAGTGATGAGACTTAACACAGAGAAGACCAAACCTTGCTCCGAGACCTGAGCAATATCACTGAACTGGCAGTTGCCAGGGGGGGTAGGAAGGCATAGAAACAAGAACAGCTCCTTGAGGAGCAACTCTCTGCCTTTGGATGTGCAAGGGAATAAACCCTTTCAGTACTCCTTCTGTTCTTACAGATGTCAAGAGCTAAAATTAGTGTGCGTGAGGGGAATCTGCCTGGCTGAGACAGATCTGCAAAGTACCCTCCTGACAGATCTCCTTGGTACTTCAGACATCGTTTGGGGCAGTGGTGTGTGGGGAGAAGGCAAGAAGGGATGAGGCTGAACTGTAACTCTTTGACCATGGTACAACCCCTCTATAAAATGTAAGATAATTATCAGATTACTTAGAAAACTAATTTTAAGCAAGTTGGATTCAGTGCTGAAGAAGTACGGTTAGAACCAGCAAGAACTTGATACCAGTTGACATTGGCAAGGGGCTAAACAGTATAGGGGAAGACCAGTTTTTAGCCAGCTTGATACCACTCTCAGTGGTCTCTTCTGTTGTTCCTCCTCTGCTGTGAGATATTCTCCAGCTCTTGCAAACTTCTATAGCTTATGTTTCTGGTGAGGTTCAGTATATAGCTTTATGTCATATAATCAATTGGTCCTGCAAGACCAGCATTAATTGTCATTTCATGTGCCTTCTGCTAAATTCTGGCAAAAGGACTTGGTAGTTGTATTTCAGGTCAGTAGGTTTGGGCTTTGTGAATGTCATTACAACAGGAAACCTAATTTCACCGGAAAGCAGTGTTTCCTCTGTGAAACGTACTCTGTGTCATGCTATGCTCTGTATTCATCATGCAATGGTATTTTGGTGGGATGCCTGCAGTCCTGGGGAGGTGATAATCTCCTGTCATAGCTGCCAGTAGTTGCTTTTTGTTTTCTTTTTTTTTTTGAAGATTAATGAAAATGACATTTCCTGGAGAATCTTACAATGCAGGGATTTAACACTGACTGCAAAATTCTGCAGAAACCTGCATTCCAGTGTCTCAGTTGCTTATTTGCAGAGAGAAATAAGTCTCTTGCTGTCCCCTTAACTGGGATGTCTGAGGAAAATATAAATTATCTGACTTTTGTTTATCTGTTCTTACTGCCTTCAGTTCAAGTTTCACCGTCGGGCTCCAAATGGTGACCATGAGGTTCTTGCTCTCCAAGTGCAGTCTCGCTGCTGGGCCTGCTCACACCAACCCACATTTCCATGTTGCCTTTAGGGCTGTGGCACTTCTGAAGCTTTTTAAACTTTAAATATTCATTTTAAATCAAAACAGTGTGATAATGTCACTTTTCAGAGACTTCTTTTCAAATTAAAGCTTAACAACTTGGAGAAATTGATGAAGAGCTACCGCTAATCCCTTTTGACTTGCATGATTGTGAGGCTGAAACGCAACATCTCAGAAATGAGAACAGAGCTGGCAGGAACTTGCACAGTTTCTGATGCAAGAGCTGCAGTTTGCCAACCTGCCGTGGCTCTGAGAGAAAGTTCTTTCCTTGCAACCCATTGTACTTCTCCAAATGCGCTGGAAGGAGTTGTCCACAGATCTCTCAAATGTAGGATCAAACAGAAAAGGTCAGTAATGCCAACAAACCAGCATATCAATATGAGATATGGCAGTTATATTCATATTGATTGTAATAAAGTTTCTGTAGCCTTAGATGCATTGAGACAGCTATAGAATAACCAGCTTTTCAATCGGTGAGTGCTTAGAAATATTGCTAAGAAATGACACAAAAACATCTGAGGTGCATGACAGATCTTCATTCCCCACTAAGAGCAAAACCAGTTTATAAAACTGTATAGGCATGTACTCTTTTCCATAAATGCAGAGGACTGCTAAAAAAGTTTTTTCCCTCCCAACTTTTGGCAGTATGTGCTTGCTGAAAAAAAAAAAAAGAGAATAAACAACACCAAAGAGATGGAGGAACTGCTTTCTGAAATTAAAAATGTTGAAGTATTAAATGGAAAATAACAAAAACTCATTTGGGAGAAAATCCCCTCTTGTGTTGTGGGTTTCACTGGTGAAATGGATGACATACCAGAGCTAGTTTTAAATTATAGTTCAGGTACCAGTAGCAGTATAACTGGGATGGTACAGGGCCCAGCATGGCTTAGTTTTCCCTGCTTCTTCTCTGTGACTGCAGTGTGAACATCCTTTGGACATTTACAGAGATGCAAATATGCTTCAGGATAACACCCTACCTGAACTCTTCCCCTCCCATATGATCTTGCAGTACTTAAAAATCCTACAAGGAGCTGCATTTAGAATTATAAGAATTACATGTGATCGCTCTCTGAAACAGTAATATATTAAAAATGAGTAGCATACTTACTAAACTTGCTCCTAACTTTCATCTGGCTTCTGCTCAGGCCAGGCAGGCTGCTTTACACTCAGGCAGGACGTCCTTTCCCAATGTTTTCTAACAGCTCATTTCGTAACACCCCGTAACTACGTGAGTGATGTGAAATGGCCCTCAGCAGCAGGACAGTGCTGCCCACATCACTGGGTCTGGCAGGATCTGAGCAGGATCTCCACGGAGTCTGGGTATCCATGGTGTTTAATCCCTTGCTCAGATAAACTGTCCACGGAGAAGAAGTAGTGTGTGCAAAACTTAGCTCTCGGTAACAAACGAAATTTGTAGCTTTGATAGAGCAGCATATGGCTGTTATCTGGCTCTGGGAAGGACAGATGTGTGCTGCAAGTAAACAAATTGATGAACGAGTGGCAGAATTCAAACAAGATCTCTGATCTTTACTGTAAAAGCATGCAAGATGCTCAGAAGAGAGAACCGGTAACACAGCACAAAACCACCAAATCATGTAATTTCTCTAAGGATCTTTTCTTCCCACATACTATTGACTCATGCTTGTTTTTAAGTGTATGGCTAGCAATGTTTTGAGGACTGAGCAGCTTCTCTGCCCAACCTTCTCTTCCATTCTTCTCTAGGCTGAAGGATGTTTGGATAAAACTACTGGTTGCAGCTACTGTAGTGTTACAGTATGGTTGCCATCTGTGAGATTTCAGGATTATTCCTTGGGCAAGAGCCAGGTGTAAAGTGCTGCCGGCTTTATAGGTAGGCCCTCTCGTTCCTCCTTTATCTTAGTCTTTCTGTATTCTTTCATTTCTAGAATATGTACAAGGAAGATTTCAGGAACATGACTGAAGGCTCTGGGAACAGCAGTGACTCCTCCTCGGCCTTCATTCACAACAGCACCATGAGTGCCATATTGATTACTGTCTACTCAGTTGCCTTTGCTGGGGGTGGAATTGGGTCCATCATGATGTCGTTTGTGCTGGTCAAGATGAACACTCTGTCCGTGACCACCACTGCCATCATTAACCTGGTCGTTGTGCACAGCCTCCTCCTCTTCACAATGCCCTTCCGCATCCACTATTACGTCCACAAGAAGTGGATATTCAAGATGCCGTTTTGCAGAATGGTGAGTGCAATGGTGCACATCCACATGTACCTGACCTTCATTATCTACGTGGTCACGCTGGTGATCCGGTGGCTCATCTTCTTTCAGTGGAAGGACAAAGTGGAGTTTTACAGGAAGCTGCACGCGATTGCAGCGAGTGCTGCCGTGTGGGTCTTTGTCATGGTCTTTGTGGTGCCGGCCTTTTCCTTCCAGTATGGACGCTCAGGCTCGTACAATGATACAACATGCTTCAGGTTCCACAGAGAACTACAACAGGAGAGCGTGAAAACCCTGAACTACATCGTAATTGTAGTTGTCGCCTGCATTTCCTGTGTCCTCTTGGGCCTGCAGATTTTCATTCTGGTAAAAGTCAGGAGAAAACTTTCCACCTCCCTCTGGTCACACCAAGAGTTCTGGGCCCAGGTGAAAAACTTGATTTTCATCTGGGTCATCATAATGTGCTTCCTTCCCTATCACCTCTTCAGGGTCTACTACATAGAGTACATGAGGGATTTTGTCCAGTTAGAAAGCTACAACGAGGTTTTTTTGAGCCTGACTGCCCTGAGCTGCCTGGACCTGCTGTCATTCGTGCTGAGTGGGAGCCGCTTCTTCAAGCAGAACGTGGAGATGCTCCGCAGAAGGTTGCCTTGCTGCTAGTGTCAGCCTCCTGCAGCACGTGCGGACCCGGCGCCAGGAGAGGACGGCGATGGGCAGGCACGACAAACCTTCTACTCAGCTAGTCCAAGGGGGGCCCTGGAAACACCCACACAGGGCTCTGCACACCAGCTCCATGAAGAAACAGCTGAACTGTCTCCAGGGTCTCAACTGGTACTGCAAGGAATACCTCATGGCGCTGCACAGTGCACTGTCAATGGACCTGGAGAAGAGGGAAGAAAGATCATGGGCTCTTCTGCCTTTATTTTTGCAATAAGGTCTGTGAAGTCAAGGGCGCTAGGAGCAGACTTCAGAATTTGCAGCGCAGAAACACAAATAGAAAAGCAGTTTATTATGGACTAAGGTACAGATTTTTGAAACTTAAAGAGCTGTGTAATTTTCCCACGCATTTCTTATTTATTCTCCACAAGTTCTCATAAAATATCAGGGAAACTATAGTTCTTCCTGAGTAGGTCTGTTCCTTCACTGTAGAGAAAAGCGTTACTTTCTAAGTGAATTGAACAAGTAAACAAACTATTTACAACTAAACCAGCAACAAATATTATTTCTTAAAATAATTTTTCAAAATCACCTTTCAAAAACGATATCACTGTAGCAGAAAAGAGTTTTGTTCTCTTTTCCACAATATGAAAATGTGTCTAACAAAAATTACACATTGCTACTGAAATGGACATTGCAAGTTCAAACAAAATACTGTATTATTTACAGGATTGTCCAATTTTTAAAAAATATTTTACAGTGAGGATTATTTTATTTAGATCATTCAAACAGCAGTTGTCTTCTCTTAAAAAGTCAAATATTTTAGGTATCCAAGGTAGCAATGTGTTTTTTTAACCTTATGTTGATTTTGTGCAATTCTGAAGTTTATAACTAGTTACGGTATCTTTAGCTTGAAATCAATTCTGTAAATTTTGTACTCTGTACTGGTCAAAGGAATGATAATGTTATAGCTTGGATTGGGGGGATGGAAAAAGCTAATAGGTCTAGTGTAGCTAAAAAGCTTATTATATCTCAGCAAGCCATTGCCAGTTGCTGCCTCTGAAGACAGAATTGAATTCCAGTAGAAAAGACGACAAATTCAGCAAAATAATTCTGTGTAAGACATTCAGGCTTTCATAGTTCAGCTGCTTTCTACCTATGCCCCCCCAAAAGAATATAAATCTCTGACTTGTATAATCCAAGGCATCAATGGCTAATACATCTTTCTTTTGCTTGCCATCTGCATAAGGCCACATTTTTTCATCTAGATCCAGTGGGATGATATTTTAATCATTTGCCAGATTAGAGGTTGTCAGCTGATCAATTTCCAGAGACATCCCTCCTCATGATTGCGACGGTCAAAAACTACACGGTCCTATCTTGGGGGCAAAAAGCTGGAACATTTATTGAATACGTCCGTGACAATATATAGAACCAAAAGGCAGGGTACATTAATAGGGAGGCAGGACATGCTAATAGGGACGATTTATGTCAGTCAGGGCTTAGACAACTAATTAGCTACATTTCGCAATAGATCAAGCATTTCTCAAATAAGAGCACCTGGAGGAATACAGAGCCTCAGCAGGATGGCAACAAATCAAAAGAGTCCACTCACTCCCACTGACAGGAGACAGGGCTGGATAACTGCAAACAGTCTTCTCAAGGCCAGGCCTCCTGTTTGATCAGGGAGAGGAATTCCTCTCCGTTTCTGTCATCCATGGTCTGCTGCTTATTCCCTCTAAATCTCCATCTGTTAATAGCTGATGTCCAATTCCAACACGCGATGTCGTTGAAGTCCACCTTTTCATACCTGTGATTCTTTACATTCCTTTCTGCTTCACCTTCAACACCTCTTGCACATGAGACAGCAACCAAACAACAATGGGTTGATCTTGTTGTAGTTGCACCATCTCACTGCCATGCTCCTTGGTTTTGGTCCCACCAACATGGTTACTTTGTAGGAACCCATCTCTTCTATAGTCTTTCTTCTTGCTTCAAACTTTGCAAACTCTTGCTTCCTTTATGTCTCTTGGGATGTTTGATCATAAAAAGGTATTTTCAGGTCAGAGTATGAGTCACACTAGATACAACACCGGATGTTGGAAATCACTGAAGTTCATTACACAAGTGAGATGTGGGGCTTCTCTCATGGCTCACCCTTGGCAAACAGAGTGGATCCTGACATCTGTTAAGAAAGGAATGTGAGAGGCTTGCAGTGTGTGTGGATCTGCGAAAAATCTATCTGAGAAGGCATTTGCTCCCGAAGGATGTTGGTAAAAGAGGAAGACAAATACCAGCCAGATCCAAAAGTTGTCAGGGAACTACAGAGACTTTCATAGCATGGAAGGAGTCAACTTCACTACTAGTTAACTGTGTGTCATTAAGAAAGCAATAAACTGCTGAGGTCAAGATTTATTTTAAAGCTACACAAACACATCATTTTCTCCTTGTGGCTGGAGAAGATGGAACACGGCATAACATTTTTGTTTCTTCCCAGGGTTGGTTAAAGAAAATGCCTTGCATGTGTTCTGTAGGCACTGCATAGCTTTGTAACACTATATTATAAACTTTCTATGGTAATAAAGTTGTTAACAACCCAAATCACTATGTGCCGAAAAAGTAAAGTAAGTCCTTCCTGCAAAAATACGTGTAAATTAAAAGTATTTTGTATCTGAATTCAGAAAGACTTTCAAAAAAGGAAACAAATGTTTACAAACAGAACCTCCTGACCATACATCCCAACTAATCTTATCTCTGTTGAAATCAGAAGCTGTTTAATACTTGTAAAATGCACACATTGCCAATAATCTGCACCATACCATCACAAAGAGTACTAGTGGCCTTTTTCCCCAGGTAAAAATTTATGCTAATGATGTTAATACTAACTCAGCGTGATAACAAGCAGATTAGTGGGTCTTAATTTCATGATTTAAGTTAGTGATATTATTCAGCACCAAGTCATGCTTTTATGGGTCTGTCTATGCGAACTTTACATCTGCCACTTGCCTTGCTTTGGGAGAGTTGGTGTCTGGCAGAGACATCCTACCTTCACCCTGAGAGAATGAAATCTCTGTTAACTCGGGCAGGAATTGACCTGCCAGGTGGGGACAAAGGTGATGCTTCCAGCAAGAGTGCTGGCAAGGAGGACAAGTTGCTGCCCCCTCCAGCCTCCCCCTGCTTTGCCTTTCACCAGCTTCTTGATCTCTCCCACATTCCCTGCTCATTTTCCCTGGGATGGCTGAAGAGAGGCAGAGGTGCCACCAAGCGATGCCACAGAGGAAAAGAGTCTGAATAACTCCTGAAAACCAAAGTGTAGACAAAGCCAGAGCACCACCCAAGACATGGTTCTTGTGGCCAGGGATGGCAGAGGCAGTGATGGGAAACTGTTGAGATGTGGGACACGACCTATAAAGGAAGGGGAATTTCCATCACCATCACCTGGTTGATCAGAGGCATCTCAGTCCTAGAGGAGAGCCTGATTTTTCTGACTGGGTCATGAACAACAGTTCTGGGCTAGAGAACAACCACATGACAACACAAAAATGGTATTACAGAAGGACATAGAGGGGATAGGACCTGGAGAATGTGACAGGGGATGAGAATAGGAGAGCAGAATAGCAACATATTTATGCCACACAGCAGCAAGGTAATAGGGACTGCACCTCTGGCCTTCATCTTATGTTGCTGTTGAATCCTTAGAGTTGCCAAAAAGTTGCCCTCTCACTGATGGGAGCAAACTTGCCTTCAGTCACTCATTGTTTCCACTCTTGCATTGCTCTTCCCATCAGGCTGATATTCATCTGATGAATGTCTTTCAGCTCCATCAGTTTCCTCTCTAGTTCACCAAGGAGTCATGGAAAATCGAGTCAAGGCAAGGTTAAATACAGCAAGACCCCTCTCCGCAGCAATGCTGATTTGAGGCATTTATCAGTCTGTAATCTGACTTGCCTAGTTCTCCTTAGGATCCGGATCTCTTCTTTCCAGGCAGTTTTGCACAGGTCTATGTCACCTGACGTTTTCATTCCCGTGTATTACCAAGAGCCTGGGTGCCTTAGGCTAAAAGCACTGGCTGAGGATGAAGTACCTCCACAGCTGCAGGCTAAGAAAGGGGATTCTGGGATTTCAGGCCCTTGGTGCTTTCTCCAGGGATGGAGAGAGATGGGCATGACAACCCCTGAAGGCGGCAGAGGCAGCAGTTCCTGAACAGAAACCTCAACAGCGTTGTGGGATTGGGCATTTCTGACCCATGAAATCACTCATTTCTGCTGTTCTCAGAGGAATGGGACTTTGCGTACATTTTCTCTCTGAGTAAACCCTATGGCTAGGACTTGATTGGAAGCAAGGGCTGGTTTCAAAAGTCAAGGGGTCATTAATAAAACACCAGCTTGACTTCCTAGACAGAAATTTCAGAAAATCAAACTAAACTTTCTAGTACTCAGTGAGGTAATTTTCCCACTTGCAAACAACCACTTAATAAGCCAGATTTTTGTTAAATAGGGAAAAAACAATAAATATACAGCGTCCACTCTCTGGAGGCTGGTTTTAAGTAATGTATAGTCCTCTTTTCTTTTTTCTGGTGAGGCAGCAGACAGGCTGGCTTTCTGCTTTCACCTTCAACCAGTAACTTCCCCCTCTCCCAAACCCTCCAGTTTGGGAGAGTTCAGCTGGTTTTGCCTGTCAGCCCTGCCCTCAATGAATTGTGTGCCAACCAAGTGTGACTGGGACTCAGGATCACAGAATGGGTGAGTTTGAAAGGGACCACAGCGAGTCATCTGGTCCAATCTCCCTGCTCAAGCAGGGTCATCCTAGAGCACATGGCACAGAATTGCATCCAGAAGGTTCTCTATCTGTAGTGACAAAGACTCCACAACCTCGCTTGGCAATCTGTCCCAGCGCTTGGTCACCTGCACAGGAAAGAAATTCTTGCTCATATTCAGGTTGAACGTCCTGTGCATCAGTTTCTGCCTGTTACCTCTTGTCCTATTGCTTGGCACCACCAAGAAGAGGCTGGCTCCATCCTTCTGACACCGTCCCTTCAGACACTTATAGACATTGATGAGGGCCCCTTTCAGTCATCTCTTAGTGGGTCTGAACAGCCACAACTGTCTCAGCCTTCCTCAAAAGAGACATGATGAGATGCTCCAGTAGAGCAGTAGAAATGTTCATCTTCATAGCCCTTTGCTGGACCCGCTCCAGGAGCTCCATGTCTCTCTTGTGCTGAGGAGCCCAGATCAGGACACAGCACTCCAGATGTGCCTCACTGGGGCTGAGCAGAGGTGCAGGATCAGGTCCCTCGACCTGCTGGCAATGCTCTTCCTAATGCACCCCAGGATACCATTGGCCTTCTTGGCCACAAGGGCACAGTGCCGGCTCACGGACAGCTTGTTATCAGCAGACCAGCCTGTGCTGGTGCATGGGGTTATTGTTCCCCAGGTGCAGGACCTTGCACTTGCCTTTGCTGAACTTCAGACAAGCAGGCCCACTGGACTCAGGCCTTGCTAATGGAAATGGTTCCAGAACCACTGCTGGGAATGGTAACGCACCACCAACTGGAGGCTCAGGTATCAAATCCACAACCTTGAATCATACCCTTGGAGAGGAAAGTCTCACCTGTTCTGGAGGCTGCATGCAGAGAAATACAAATGGATGCAAATCCCACATACATGGAGGCAAACTGCAGTTCCTGTCCTCTGCTACACAAGGAGCACCTGAATGAGAACCTTCTCAAGACATGAAATGTGTTCATATGCTGGAAATGGCATCACAAAGTTCCACATTGTGAAAGTCAGTTCATAAGCTAAATTCGCTTCTCAAGAATAAAATTATCTCTGCAGTAAATTGGCCCTCAGAAGTTTACATCCAAACAGCAGACAATATGTATGTATTACGATGAATCTCTGAAAGTGGCTAATAAAAAGAAAAGGAGATTGGCAACTTCCAGTTCTTTTGTGAAATGACAGCCACACGAAATGACAGGGTTTAGGTATTTCAGAATATAATGGCCATTTTATTACACCACTGGACTGCATTCTTTACTTGCATTTCAGAAAATGTCATCTATTGTCACTATTGTTCTAGTGGGAAAGGTCAGGTGTTCCAAATGCCAATACAATGAAACAAAAAATGAGAAACAGCTGCAAATTTTACAAAGCAAACTTCACATCACAAGATTTATTTTAGCAAATACAGTATATAGTGTGCTCTGTAACATATTGTGCAGTTTTGAACAGTTTGGGAAATAAAAGTAGAAAAACTCCAAGCACTTTCTGTTGCCTTTTAAACCAACAAGTTCAAAAAGCTAGAGACTAGATATTTTACATAATGCCTGCCTACTATTTTCTGTCATTTTGCAAAATAGCTGGAAGTCATTTTGAGAAATGGTTGAAGATTTTAGTCATTTTACAAAATGACCTGTTTCACAATATGACTGTAGCATACGTCAGAAATTGGTGCAAGAGCAGCTGTACAGAAACAGAGGCAGTTGAATCAGATTTCTCTGCTTGCCAAGTAATCATTCCTGAAAATGCACTAAGACTTTCAACTTAAATTTAGAGAAGAACTGTACAAAAAGAATAAGAAATGCTCCAAGTACAGGATCGCAAAGAGAGAGCATTGTGCAACTATTGCTGGAATAAAGAAGACAGAACAGAATCCCAAATCTGAATACTACCTGCTCAGAAAGTAATTGTGGAAAACCTATTTTTTTCTGAGTTTTTTTAAGTCTAAGTATATATCACTTCTTTCACCATTTAGACACACAGAATTATTTCTAATAAACTGCTTGCTATTTCCCTCATTTCAGATATGAAATTAAACATATGGAGACACTGAGAAGCTGATTAAGAGGAGTCATCCTTATGTGTGCATTGAGGATATATATGATATAATCATAAAAGCACATACAACCACTGGCCGTGCTGGCACTGTGCCATGAAACACTTGTCATCTAAGTATGCAAACATCACCAGAGATGCTGCTGAGCACTTTGAATCCTTCTGTGTAGTGTGCCAAGAGAAGAGAAGACACTGCTTGGAATGGTTTGCTGACTGGTCTCTTCTGAACAAGGAGCACTTAGCACAAGGGCAAATTGACTTTATCAATATGCAGTCTGTGTGTCTAGGCAGTTCGAAGTGGATAATGATGTATCAGGACTGCATGGCCAACCTTGGTGTTCTCCATCCTTCTGTGTCAAAGAAAAAGCCCCTGATGTGGCTTTACAGCTTCTTGACATATTTCTCCCTTTTGAAGACCCTGTTGTGCTGCAGGGCCATGAAGGAACATAATTCATTACTCAAGACATGCTAGAACAAAAGTATTTGTGGTCTCAGCTCAGCACGGAACACGGGAAACCAGGACATTCTCAAAGGAAGCACCTAGCAGGGCATCCAAGCAGCATATTATGGAGATGCTCATGGAGTGGATGACAGACAATGGTTTGTGGGACTGGTCTATGGGAACATGCTTTGGGAAGTTTACTAAGAATTCAGCTCATCACTCGGCAATAAAATGTGCACCGTAGTCAGCTCTGGAAACCATTCTGGGTGCAGGCTCACCTCAATCTCTCTTCCTTTGGATATCATCAACTACTCATGGCAAAATCAAAGTGTCAACAGTCCTTGCCACCATTGTTTCAGTCGTGAAAACAATTGTGAGTTCAGTGGGAAAACGTGCTCTTTGATATTTTCTGCTCAACCTTACAATTTGAGCTTACAGTGTTTTTAATGAACTTACATATGTAAATTTAAGGTTTTTGCGAAACCCTAACTTAAAAAATGAGAACAATGGTTCACTGATTTACCAATCTGCATGTGTGAAGGAAAGGAAGGGAGGAGGGAAGGACGCTGCTTGGTCTTTTGTAGAAACTGGCACAACCTCAGCCTACCAACACTAAGTCCCCCTTCCTCCCTGTCAGTGCTTACTGTTCCATGACAATTTAAAGCAGTGATACTGTTTATGTCACTTTGCCATAATGGAGTTAGAAACTGATATACTTTGTGTTTGTGCTGACTTTATTATAGATGTCTTTTACTGCATGAATTTAATCTCATTATGGAGCAGAGTTAATTAGTGGAGCTGTTTCTCATTACAAATGTAACCCATATATATATATATATATATATTTTTACACACGTGTATATATATATATATAAAAATAGTAGCTCTGCTGTTACCTTCTCTGTATCCACTATTGTCATAAATAAAGAGGCAATTTACTGTAGCACTGCTCTGATATTCAAGAATATGGTCCCTTCAGGGCTGCTGAATGGTTATTGCACATGCACTTTGCTTCCTCTCAACAATAATCAACCTGGAAAGTCAGTCACAAATAAAATAATGAAAAATAATCACACATGAAAGTGGAGTTCTCATTCTGTCTTCCACTAGCAGGAGGCTGCAAATCTGAGCTGATACGTCTTTCACTGAGCAGTGTTAATGTTCAGTTGAATAAGAAGTTTGAAAGGCTGAGCCTTCTCTGGGGCTTCTGAAGGGTTAGAGCTCTTTGTAATGCAGCAGTAGGGTGTGGACAATAAACAAGGGTGGTAAATACCACCAGCAAACTTAACACCCCGATGGATGTGAAGTCCAGGAAGCTAAAAATTACAAGAACAAGTGAAAAACATAGCAAGTGAAATTAGACAGCAAACAGTCAGACAAAAAAACTGTGAGGCAAAAAAGCCAAGCTATGAGACACAAAAGAATCTGCAAGAAGCATCTCAACTATTCCTTGGTTAAATACCCCAAGCTGGTCATTCATGAGCATGTTTAGCTACACAAGGGACACAAAAGAGTAGTAGTAGAGACATCTGAAGAAACACAGCTTGTGAAATGCATCACCATAACAACACCTTTTACAAAAATGTGTAGGAGTGTGAAACCACTGGTGGAGTGAAAAAGACAAAAGTAATAATTATGTTGGCCCAATGTGGTTTCATGCAATTTGATGTCAAGGGGTATTTTTGCTATAACAGAAAAATCCTGAGCTGATAAAATCATAGCAAGGACAGAATCTTGCTCTGGAGGTCAGGATGTGTGTAGGAGCAAATGATGACTTAAATTTGTTACTAAATGTTCCACATTGGTAATTGCTTCAAGTTAGTTGCTATATTTAGTAACCACATTTAGTAACTTGAACCTTCATGAAGCTGGGAACACGAAGTAACCACGTGGAGGGAAGGTTCACCTCTGTGGTGGTAGGATGAGTTAAAATCGCAGCCAAAAATAGATAGTAAGATTGTATTTGGGATAGAATAGATGTTGATGTTTTTTTTGGTCTGTGTTTGGCCCAGCCATCTGTGAGAAAGTTATTCTTTTCCTGCCAAGTAGGAGAAAACAAGTGTTGATAAGGGAGAACTTCGGCCTTGGAGGGAACATTGGTGCATAAACTAAAATTAATTGGGCTCTCACCATTGGCTGACGGCCCTTAGAGGGCCTTTGGAGGAGAGAGTGAGGAGGAGGGTGATGAAGTAAGCCCCCAGACCCATTTTAGAGGGACCCTCTGGGTTGTACCACGCAGGCGCAAGGAGATTCCAATGCACTCCCACATGCGCAGAAGGAGAACCGTTCCATACCAGGAGAGAGGGACCTAAGGCCTCTCACTGGGCGGTACTGGCCACACCTGCCCAGGTGAGACGTCACCCAAAAAGTAGTTCAAAGGCAGATGGCTCATGCTTTGGCTCGGCTCGCTTCACATGAAGGCCAACGTTGCCTTGGCGGGGACGCCGCTATCCTGTGAGCCGCCGGCGCTGGAGGATGCAGCCCCTGCTCAGGGGAGTCGGGACACTTTGGGGTTGGTGAGACGACCTCGTTAACACCTGGGCGAGTTAGGTGACACGTAGGGCTTTATTCCTTTCCCTTCTCTCTCTCCCTCTCTTTCCCATGGGTTCTCGTTTACTTGGCCACCTCTTGTAATAAAATACTGTTGCTTTAAGCCTACAACAGTGTCTTAGTTTCAATTTCAGAGCCCCCTGAACTTTTTCCCTGGAACATAAATGTCTCTCAAGATCATCTAGTCCTATCCCCTGCTCGAAGCACAGCCAAACTCAGAGTTAGATGAGGCTGTCCAGGGCTGCATCTGGTTGTCTTTTGAAAATCTTCAAGGGTAGAGAATCAAAACACCTTCACTGGGCCCCCTGACTCACAGCCCCACCACTCTCAAATGGTTGTGAATATCACAGAACCACAGAATACCCTGAGCTGGAAATGACCTGGCCCGGCCCAGGACAACACAAGGATCACACCCTGTGCCTGAGAGCATTGTCCAAACACTTTCTGAGCTTGGGGCCGTGACCACTGCCCTGGGAAACCTATTCCAGCGCCTGACCACTCTGAGGGTGAGGAACCTTTTCCTAATATCCATCCTAAACCTTCCCTGACACAGCTTCATGCCTTTACCTCACGTCCTGTCGCTGGTCACCAGAGAGGAGAGGTCAGTGCCTGCCCCTCTGCGTCCCCTGAGTGTTTGCAATCCAACCTTTGCTGGTTGTACCCAAAGCCCTCAGCCCTTATAAAGTGATCTGCCAAACAACACGCGTGGGCTTCCACAACCTTATCTGCCCTCTCATTTACAAAGCACGTTTTACCAACAGCTTCCTGCCCCAAAGCACAATTAACCAAATGACAGCAGGGGAAAGACTGACCACCGTTCGCCCAACCTGCTGAGCTCCCTCTGAAGAGCAGCCCTGGCCTCCAGCACCTTACTGCTCCCTCCCACTGGACAACATCCACGAAGCCCTGTCCGGTGACACAGCTCTTGGGGAGGATGTTGAAGGTCACCAGATCCAGCACGGAGGAGTTTTGCTTTTAACTGGCTGCCAGTTACTTCTGGCAGCTCCTCCTTTAGTGCCATGTTTGACCCTCACTCCTGAAGCCCTCGCTCACCTGATATGCCCCCTCTTCCAGTGACCAAACCCTTTATAACCTACCCTACTCTGTCCCTGCATTCCTCCACAAACCATAAGTGATATTTTTGCTACTGGAGACAGGTGTTTTTAGGAAAATATAAAGTTATATGGTCCTTATTACTGACTCATTCAGATGGAAATTGCAGCCTAGGAAAACTTACTCCTGGATTAATCCATATTCCAGAAAAACTTTGTGAATGTTTCTTTTTTAATTTTTCCAAACAAAAGCTTTCATTTTGAAATTATTTATATTTTGTTACCTTTTCAGAGTATTTCAAACGTTTTCTTCACAACTGTACTTTTATTTTCCTGTACTGGATCTGGCTGGGATGGAGTGTAAATTTTTTTTCCATATCTGCCCATATGGTGCTGTGTTTTAGATTAGTGGCAAACCAGCAGTGGTAACACACACTTTTGTAGCACCAACACCTGCCCTGTTGTACCAGTAGGACCCTCTAGTCAGTGGGCTGGGGGTGAGCAAGAGGTGGAGAGGAGGTGCAGCTGCCCTGAACTGACCAAAAGGATATTCCATCCCATATGACATCACACTCGGCAATAAAACTGGGAAAGGAGAGCTTTCCAAAATAGTTGTTGCTCAAAGACTGGTTGAGCATCAGTTGCTGGTTGTGAGGGATGATCACTTTTTGCATTGCTTAGTTTATGTTTCTCTTTGTTCCCCTCTCCCCCTCAATATTTATTAAACTGTCTTTATCTTGACCCACAAGTTTTCTTCTCTCTTTTGCTCTTCCAATTCTCTCCCCCATCCTTCTGGGAAAAATGAGTGAGGGCTTAGTGGCCAAAAAAAATTTAAGCCACATTTTTAAAGAAAGGGTTAAAAGACTGTAAAATTCCTTAAATGAGTGGTCAGGTTGCACCAAAGAGCTTTAGTTTAGAAAATAAAATTGAATTTTGATACAATCTGAGTTTTAAACAAATCATTAAATTTGAACATGTAAAGCCAAAAAGTCCCTAAGATTCCAAGAGAAAAAGCCTGTCATTTATTCATTTCTTTATCAGGAGGATTTTGAAATATCAGGAGGATCTAACAAGTAACTTTTAAACCAACTAATTTTTAGCTTCTCATAGGTAGCAACTAGTTGATGCTGTCTTACAATGCTTTGACAATCTTGCCTAAATGCTTAACGAAGAAGAAAAAGTAAGAAAATTAATTGGCCCTTTGCTGTCCTCCTTTGAACTGAGACAATAATCCCTGGATTTATTTTTTAGAGTTCGCATCTTCCGATACAAAGGAACGTAATTTTAAAATTTTTAGATTAATTAGGCCTTCAGGTTTACAGCTAGCTATAATGGTTTTAGACCTGCTTATTTCTACTACAGTTACAACGAACCTGGGGAAAGAATCGCTTGCCCCCTTATCGTCGGGAGGCAGCCGGAGGATGCTGAGGCCAGGAGGCTTCATCTCAAAACAGAATAGACCTCCAAGAGAGAAAGAGAGAGCAGGTGAGGCAGGGAACTGCCTGTGCTGATTTTTTGGGCTTCCATTCATCTCAAAGCCTTACAGGAAACACACCTAAAAGTATTGCAATGTATTGTCGATGGAGGGGCTCAGAGATAGACTGCACACGCCCAATATGGACCGCAGAATGTCCATTTTATTTACAAAAAGATGGTCTTTTATAGTCTCTTTCTACACCCCGGCGCGTGATCTCTTTTACATTATTGGTTACATAAAAGTAAGCATGCCTTATTGACCATTTCTAATTGGATTACTGCAGGGGTCCACGCGAGGTAGAGACATTCGTTTACCTCTTGAGACTCCTCCTTGATTTTGGCACAGATCCTTCTTTGTTTCAGCTTCAGAGCCTGGAGCCATCATGGCTGTGCAGTTTGTCACTGTCTGTGTCCAGCCCTGTTAAGGCAAGGCCTACAGAGATACAGAATAATTTGCTCACACAGTCCTGCTCTCTCCACAATGTATAAAACCTGAGTTGGCTTCAGCTAGTCCTGTGACACTCTATGAAGTGAAGTCACTTTTTCCCGCACGGGTATTTGAAATGAGAGCTGAGCAAAAGCTTCAGGACCTTTTGATTATTTCACAGCCTGGATTGACTGCATTTCCCTGCAGAAAGGTTTGCACTCCCTGAGCTCCTGGACAGACATCTGACTGTCACTGCCCAACAGGAGATTAGTCATGCAGGTTAGCAAGGACGTCAGTAACCTACCAGCTATGATGAAAGAAATATCAGTTTCGCCTTTCATTTAATTCCAGAGTGTACACTTACCCTGTGGATGAACTTCTCTATATGAGAAACACCACAGATGCCTTTTCAGACATGCAGAAACCTGATGTGGGCTCTATCAAGTCCTGCTCCTGCTGCACCTGGGTATGAAAAAGGCAAAGTTCTCCTTTCACTTGCTTCAAGTCAACAAGAGCAACCTGACTTTTCCTAGGCCTGCTATTCAACTTCATCATTTATTTACCTTTTCCTTTTTAAAATTGTGGAATGTTTCTCAGCTGTTTCATCTAATTCTAAGCACCTTTCTATCCCCTTTTCTAGTTTTTGTCCCTAGGGCTGAGAATTTCCCTCAATTTCTAAATGTCTTGGGTGTTTGATTCTTCCTGTTAGACCCAAGAGCTACAGTGCTTCCAGCAGTCTCTGCTCTTCATGCCCAGGCCTCTTTCTTTCCCTCTGCTCTTTGGAACAGGAATGCATCACTAGCAGGTGATTTATTTGTGCTAGATGGCATGGATTTATTATTCTTTCCGGATCTGGTGATGTTCCTCTACCTAATTTTTGGATGAAGAGTAGCAGGTTCCTAATCCCTGCTCCACCACACTTGCTCAAAGACTTTCAGCCAGAACCAGACAGGAGAGGCTGTTGGAGCTCAAAAACATTCTCCCATAGAAAGTGAAGCAAAAGCACCCAAAGAAGAGCTGCCTCTCCCCTCACAGAAAGGTAACTGTTGAATCCTAAAGAACCCCTTATGCTTTTAAACATAACCCTATCCTATATCTCTGAAGGCAAGGCAGACTGCCTACAGTGGGACAATATTAGGAAGGGAGGCATTTGGCCATAGTTCTTGTCTCCCTCTCTGCAAGCCTCCCTTCAGTTTGCAGCTGATGTATTAAAGTATTCAAGTTTCAAGCTTGTGCTTGTTTGAGTCTCAGTCACTCAAAAAATGACTGTGGTTGAGTAAAAGATTTTATTAACTAACCTCATGTTTCTCATACGGATAAACAATTTCCTCTGTGCCTTCTGCATTAACAAAGCTTTCCCCATCCTTCATTTCTAAGAACTGCTGGTGGTTGAATAAAAAGCAATTAAATTAATCCCTCAATTTTAAATATACCTCTCCACCCTATTCTTTTGTTCTGCAATCTATTTTTGTTGCAACAGAAAGATAAGTCCAACAGGACTCTGATAAACATTTTGTTTGGAACCTAGCACATATTTCATTTTCATAGAGTTAGCTTAAATTATATTAATTAGCTGCCTGGCCCATCTATGCTCTAGGGTAGAAATGTTCTTACAATTACAGTAATTGCTCAAATCCTTGAACTGAGAAAATAAAGAAACAGTGAAAGCTATTGACTGAATCTATGTAGGCATTTTGATGGCACTTAGAATCACAATCATTTTAGTATGTGAGCATTTTTGACTGCTTGCACGTATTCTCTTTGCCATGTGTTGAGAGTGTGGGGTATAAACACACATACAGCATGGCATTCATTTAATTTCATTCCTGGAAACAGTGTGTGTAATGGAAGCACAAAGACTTCTCAATTAACAAAAAAAGGCAGCAGAAATTACATTATTATTCCATTTTCCAAATGCTGAATGTGGCGGAATTATTTAATAATATGTGCAATACATACAAAATTACAGATATTATCCAATATATTGAGCACAAAGCCTTTATGAGTTGCTTGGGACAGGTTGGATAGGGCCCTGAATGAGTGGCACCCCTATCCATGTGTGGGGTGTTTGGAACTAGGTGACCTTTCAGGTCCCTTCCAACCCAAACCATTCTGTGATTCTGTGATTCTCTCAAGTAATGGTTCCTCACGTTTCAGCAAACAGCGAACCTGGGTAAGATCTAGATAAGCACAGAGTCTGCTTTATTAGTTTAAATGTCTTTTTTCTTTAAGATCCTTCTGTAAGGAAACCTGTGGTTGCAACTTCTCAATGTCATAAGACTAAAAGGAGCAAAGGTTTTAGACTGGTTGTGTCAGAGAAATCAGGGTGCTCGCTGTTGTCATTTAAGTGGTCTGCAATCTCCCTCTAAAAACAGGAGGGACTGAGTTCTTTGGTCCCAAAAGAAACCCAAAGCCTAGAGAGAGAGACCTAGATATGCTATTTTTGCAGTAACTATGTCAGTCTTTTATTAAACTGTTGAGTTTCCAGATCTGATTGCACCAGTGATTGCACCATAAAATGACAGCTCTGCTCTGGGAAGTGTATGGGTCTGCTGGAAGTCCTTGTCTTCCCATGCATGAGGGACTTGCCAGCACACAGGTTCTTTCCAGGTTGCTACTGGCATCATTGAAGGAGTTAATATAAACCTTAAATATTTGATAAGCATCTCTTTTTAAATCCCTTCAGATTATTTTTGTCTGCACAATGATTTAAGCCAATTCTATCACTGAGTGTTGCAGAACAGCTTTTTTTCTCTGCCTTATTTTCTTCTGCAGTGGTGGCCATGCTATGGACAAGGCACTCCGAAGGTGAGAGGGTCAGCTTTTGTGAATACAGGATTCAGCCCACTGCACAAATGGCCTCAGCTTTGGAGTTTCCTCTGCTTGTGGGATTGTCCCACTGGAGGTTTTCCAAACCTTGACCCTGTCTTTTCTTCCAGGGGCTTGAAGGAAACAGTTTCTGTGGTGGCATCCACTAACCCAAATTAGTTCAAATCTCAAATTTCAAACTCACTTTTGTTTCTCTAGGCACCTTTGGATATCCCACAGGAAATTAGATCAGAAAAGTCTGGTAGCCTGCAGCATGGATTTTGTATTCGGTTCTTTATTTAGTGATAGGAACTGAAAAATCTTCCTGTTTCACAACCAGTCTATTATTCTACCACTGAGAGCAGAATGAAATATTGCCAGTATTTATTGGAGGTGCTCTAGGTCTTCTGTTTCATACTGATATTTAATTTCCTTTGTACCTCAGAATTCACACTATTGATATTGATTCCCACTCCCTATCCCCCAACACCCATAAAGAAAAATGCTAATCCATTTTTTCTGAGTCACTCATGGGTTTCAGTCCTACATGTCTGATATTGGATATTTAAAGTTCTTGGTATTTCAAAATCCTCTTTTCTATTCTTTCTCCAGTAACTGTACTTTTTAGGATGTATGTTTTGACGAAACTGGGGTGACAGTCCTCTAGACACCAGACTCATCAAATTATAAACTAATTTATTGACAAATGCCAATGGTTTTATATAAACAGAGTACTTGTCCCTGCTTCTAGTTCTCTCTCTGCAACTCCATCCAGTACATGAGCACTTGCTTTTCTTCCAGAAAAATGAGAAACTTGCCTCAGCAAAGATAAGACTCATCTTTGTGAGTCATGGTCACAAACACACAGCTGTAAGATCGCAGAGAGTTTAAGATGAATGAGAATTTGGAAAAACAGCCCAAACTCAAAACCCAGTCATAGGCAGACTCATAGATTGGCTTGAGTTGGAAGAGACCTCAAATATTATCTATGGGCAGGGACACGTTCCACTAGACTGGCTTACTCAAAGACACACCCAGACTGGCCTTGAACACCACCAGGAATGGGACATCCACAACTTCTCTGGGGAACCTGTTCCAATGCCTCACCACCCTCACAGTAAAGAATTTCTTCCTCGTATCTAGTCTAAATCTCTCTTCTTTCACTTTAAAGCCATTACCCCTTATTCTATCACTCCATGCCCTTTCAAAAAGTCCGTCTCCATCTTTCCTGTTGGCCTCCTTTAGGTACTGGAAGGTGCTCTAAAATCTCCCCTGAACCTCCTCTTCTCCAGGATGAACAATCCCAACTCTCTCAGCCTGTTCTTGTAGGAGAGATGCTTCAGACCTCTGATCATTTTGTGGCTTACTCTGGGCTTGCTCCAGCACACTCACACCCTTCTTATGTTGGGACCTCCGGAACAGGATGCAGCATTCCAGGTGGGTTCTCAACCGAGTGGAGTGGAGGGGAAGAGCAATCCCAAAACCAACCTCTCCATCTCACCCTGAAAGCACCACGTCTGTGTTTTGGGCACCCTCCATGCTTGCTGTAACTCACTGAAAACAGCTATCATGCTTTCTTTCTAATTGCTTTTGAGTTTAATAAAGATTAAGTCTTGCCCAGCTCTGTGTCAAGCAAGAATTAGTTTCAGGGATCTAATTACTGAAGACACTTGTTAATTCTCTCTATTAGTATCAGAAAAAAATGGAATTCAGACTCTGTGGCTCTGACCTTATTTACCAAATAAAGTAAGATAAAGTAGCATTGTGTGGGGCTATCCCTTGAAAATGGGGTTTCTGAGAAAGGCTGTGAGGCTGAAAACAAAGGGAAAGAAGTTTGACAAGGACAGTGAGTGACAGCATGGTCAAGCAGAACGGAAAGCATTTGGGACCAGGAAAAATTTATGCTGTCACTGCCAGATCCTTGACTCACAGGCGGTTCCCTGCAGCTGTTCCTGAGCACAACGGTGCTTTATAGCCAGCACTCTCAATTTTCTGGAACAAACTAAAACAGCAACAACTTTACTTGCCTCTACAGGTGCTGTAAGGCAAATGTACCAAATAGTGGGACAAAACCCATAAATCTTACTGCTAAACTGGTATGTTCCAGCACAGGAAAATAACGACAAGTTCCTGAATTTATGATAATAAATCTCTGTTCCTTGCACCAAACCAAATAAATAACAGTTTTGTTTCAAAAGGTAAATCATAGCCCGCCTGCGATATACTCTGCCAAATTTCTCCACAGAAGTCCATGATAAATTACTTCTATTTATAAACAGCATAATGTCTACTTTTGAGGCATATTAAATAGGTATGACTAAGGCAACAATAAATTATTATTTCTAATACACACAGAATCCAAATAGCCTCTTCCATCCTGACAAAGCCTGAGAAACATCTCAGTAAATGTGCAACCAAGTAATTAAAAGATTAGCCCAAGAATCTCAAATCTGCTGCTAACCTTGTTGACCCTTTACTGCCTGAATTTAGTAAATTCTTCATCTCGTCCCATCTCTGAAGATTGGCAAATTAAAGAGTTTATCCTTTAGGTTTCCTAACCAGAAAGTATGATTTCCTCACCGTCCAGTCCCTGTGACTCGTGTCTAACAGAGCAGGAGCTCACAGAAAAAGCAATATGTTAAAGCATAACACAGGTATTCCATATCTTACTGTTGCTTATGGAGCATGTGTAGCTCAGTTCTCATAAGTAAGTTAGAGGATTAATATTAATAAATCATTTACATTATCAGCAGTTATGAGCCTAGGTTGGAAGTAGCTAAAACTGAAAATCTATCCAGTAGCACAAGGCAGCACAGTTTTATGGTTGTCCCTAGACAGAAAGGAGCTCTTAAGCTACAACACTGACCAGAAAACGACATTTTTGTAAACTGACACAGGAAGCTGAGGGAATCATGTTGAAATAAAATTATGAAGTTAGAGTTCTTCTGTGAATCTAGCCCCTGCTTAAAGGAACTCTGTTACACCCATGCATGGGCATTGACAGTGACGCTTCCACAGACTCGTCCCATCTCTGAACATCCAACAGGGCTAGTTCCTCTTCTTGCAGCTACTACTTCTGTTTCATTTTCCCCTCTCAACAACTGAAACCTTCTTCTTCAACTGAAACTCTTCTTCTTTGTCTTCTGTTTTCCCCAATGTTTAATCAGACATGCCCAGTTCTTTCCTTCCTTAAAATCTCTTTGTGATCCTAGTCTTGACCTGGATCTCTGCCATATATTGAGGCATTTCTCTTCCAATCTTCATTCTCACCATTAGTCAAGGTAAGCTATGTCGTGTCTAGGTAAGAAGCCAAGGCAAGAGCTGAATGTTCATTTGAACAGGCTGATGTGACTCAGTTTCCTCCGGTACTCAAATAACAAACTAACCTAAAACCTGGATTACATGTAGAGCTGAATTGAGTGTTGAGTGATTTTTTATTTTTTTTTTTAAATTTATTTAATAGGAGAACCTGAAGATAAATGGTTAGCAGACTGAGCAGCTCCAATATACAAGCTTCAAGAAACGCTTCACGGAAAAAATGACTCAGAGGTATGTAAACATCAATAGAGACATTTGTTTTCTGACCTCCAGCAGATTTTATGCCAGCCAACAGCACTGTCCCCCAAGGTGACAAGAGAATTATCTATGAAACACCTTTTTGCCTCACTTTACATCCAAAGAGCTCAGACTGGACTTAACAAGTAACCAGAGTGCTCAAAGCTTTTGATCTCAGAGTCTGATTTGGCTCTGTCTGGAGTGCCAGTGCTTGAGACCATTTGAGGAATACAATTTCTTTAAGTCTCTTCTGGATTATTGCTTGGTGTTTTGAGTTTTGTGGATAAGTTCAAGTCCTATGGACAGAGCACAAGGCATCAGGCATTTCCCTGCTTCACCCAGAGGCTGTGGATTTAATTTCATGGTCATTCTAACCGAGGGAAGCCATCAGTGTCTGACATCCATGCTGTTCACTACCTTCTTGTGCATTCCAGCAGAACCAACGACCCCCACTGCAATGTCAGGCCTGTCCTTATGCGGGATAAAGTGATGCTGGAACCACGCCTGGTTAGTAGCATTATTCAGGCAGCTGTTCTCCTTCAGTGCTCTGATGGAATAACGGCACGTTTCTTTTACCCCAAGCCCCTGGGTATATGCACTATCCATAATGGGCATCCCTCCTGCTCTGAATCGTGGTCTGGCTAAAATGGTAGCTGCTCTCTCAAAGCTTTCAGAGTTTGTCCTGAGGCTATCTCACAGACTGCTGTTTCTATGCTCTTACTCACCCCGACAGTCCTTCCTGTTTCTCTTTATGACTTTTCTCTTTTTTTTTTTTTTTTTTTTTTTTTTTTTTTTTTTTTTTTTTTTTTTTTTTTTTTTTTTTTTTTTTTTGTCTTTGTGTCTCTTTTCTTCTAACAGTCCTCTTTCACATCTTGTTCTTCCTAACACTGTACTTCATAGGAGAGAAACCTCTCAGAGGGAACCATCCTCTCATCCACAGCAGAGGTTGACAACATGATGGCAGGAGCAATATTAATTCAACCCTGCTGGAGTGTTTGTTTCATGTTACTGCTCACAAAACCTTGCGTGTTGCCTGTTGTGTTTGAGTAGTGATTGCTCTGATTGAAGTCTACTTTTTTTTTTTCCCCCCTAGCTGTAGTTGAAAGGTAAGCTGGACTAACATTTTCCTGTTTAATTTCTGGTCAAGAACCTGCTCTTTAATGTCTCTAGAAGAGACCTGACTCAAAGCTTTCCTTTTTAGTGAGCTACTTTATACTAATGATGTGGTTTGAGGTCAGCATTCATGCCTGTGGTCCAGGGGTAATTTTCAAGGCCTAATGGTGGTTTTATGTCTTTTTGTAACAGCAGGACCTCTTAAGCTGCTTTTCATACATGTCTGTGGCTTATTTTACTTATAGTATTTAAGCAGTGAGTAATTTCCTCTGAATTCTTGAAGCTCTAATAACATGTTAGAATTAAATCTTCTGTTAACTCTGCTAAACATTTGTTTTTCTGGCACGTTTAGCTTAATTATTAAATGTAAAACAAGCCCAGAGGGAAAGTGCATGCATCGGGAAAAAATCCTTTGCTCAGCTGCATATTTCTTCCCCTGATGAGTGGCACTTCTTACTCGTTTAGTAGCAAAACCCAGTAACTTGTGGCAGTCGAACGGCTCAGGGAATTGCTGCCTGTCTGAGCTTTGAGACTGACAGAATTGCAGGCAGGAGTTGTCCTGACTGCATCGGTAGGTCTGTGTGGATCCAAGCACAGCGATGGTCTCTGACAGCTCACCAGCTTTTTGGCAGTTCCCTCTACGTGATCAAAAGACCATTGGGTGTCGAATGTACGCGATTGCTACTGCAGTGAAGCAAGAAAAAAGGCCTGTTCCTTCCTGTGTGTGGGCTGAGAAAACCCTCAACTGTTCTTGGGCAAACAGCAGCAGCAAAGGCTCTTTTTTTCACACTGGTCAGGATATAGGCTCCGGCTGCGTGAAATGGCAAAGGGCGAAGTCACAAAAATAAGAGATTATAAGGTAAAATTCAAATATTTTATTCCTATAAATAGTGAATAAATACCATAATCTATTTCTGAGTGATATATAATGTTGGCATTAAGCCATAATTATGTTTGGAACAACAGAAAGATTGTCCCTTCTTAAAGCTGCTTTGAAATATTAACAGTATCGATTGCAAAATGGATTTGCTTGTTAAACTTTTGTTACAGAAAAGTTTCCGGAAAAGCAAGTTTCTCATGCTTGTCTCTGGAATATTAGGTGGGTGTACAATTTTAAACATTTAAGTGACTCTAAAATCATGCATCTTAAAGGGAAATTAACAGAAAGGTTTGTATCTGTCTTGACCTTCTAAAGATTCTTTGCCTCATGTTTCATAATTAAGAAGTTTCTCTGAAAAATGTTTTGCAGTTACAGTCTGTCACTTTACTGATGGGTGCAATAGACTTAAGATTTGCCAATTAAAACAAGTTCACTGATTTCAGCCTTCAAAGGAATCAGAGAGAGAAGGCACTGCTTTTTGAAGAGATGATTTTTTCAGCTCGTGCTTTGTTCTTTCAAAACTCTTTTTAGGGCAAAGGCAGATTTCACTGGCGAAGTATGCACCCACCCTGCATGCTACCCCCATGTACTGGCACAGAAATCTGTATGCAAGCCAAAATAACTGAACAGTCCACATTTTGCCTTAAGTCTAAATAAGAACGTTGCTTTATGTGGTTATGTTCCACAAATGCCAAAAGTATTATATTTTTCAGAACACCACTCTTAAACTAATTTCTAGCTTTTCTTCACTTTTCATAGTAGAGTAGCTCAGGTGAAATTCTGTAGCAAAAGTACTTGGAGCTGAAGCAAGAACAAATTAAATTTTCATCTGCCTATCTTTATTTTCAATTTGCTCTGTGTATCTGGAAACAAACTCTTCCTACCTTATGGGTGCCCTGCACCCATCCAGCAAGATGCGAAAAAGATGGCTCAGGTCTTGTCATAGAGTATCCACTAATGATAGGTACAACCTCTTCACATTTCAGTATTTTCCCACCTTCAATTTTAGCTTCATGACGTGAGCGCAGAATAAACTTGCACATTATACATGCAGAGAGTGTCTTGGCTAGTTCAAATGCCTGAATCTAGAGGCAAATAATTGAAAAAAAAATTCTACAATGCAGTTTAGTGATGGAAAATCTCATTCACAATTGTGAAAAATGTGTTTCTAACCCCGAGAGGCATGGGTTATTGCTGTCATATGTTGTATTACAACAGTTTCAAGGTTGTGTACTACATAGGATAGCACAATTTCAAATACATTTCAGTACAGTGTCTCGTCAGGAACTGTGACATTCCATAGTTAATGATAAACGAAAGAAGGAATAAATTCTGTTTTTCATTTTCAGTAACCTTCAGAAGAAGAGTTTAGGAGGATGCCTTACAGCTGCATAACCCAGCAGAACCATACATCCAACGACACGCTGCTAGACACCTCAGAGAAGCTCCACACTGCTCTCATACTCATGTATATCATCAACTTGGCTGGTGGCACCCTCGGGGTCATCATGATGTCCCATCAGTTGTTCCAAAGGCGATCTCAATCTGTGATGACCATCATCATCATCAGCCTTCTGGTGTTGCACACCTTTATGCTGCTGAGCATCCCCTTTCGCCTCAGCTATTACATTCTGCGTGAATGGAAATTCGGCAGGTTTGCCTGCAAGCTAGTGAGTGCCACCATCTACCTCCACATGTACACCACCTTCACGTTCTACATGGCTATCGTCACCATCCGCCTCTTCCGCCTCGAGTTTAGGAAGTGCTACACCTCGACCTGGGTGGGTGCTGTCTGGCTGCTGGGAACGCTGGTGGTGGCACCCGTTCTTCTCTCATACTACGGCACCTCTAAGAAGTACAGCTCCTCCGAATGCTTTCAGTTCCAGAGGGAGATACAACAGCCTCGCATGGTGATCGCAAACTACTGCTCGGTTGGGATTTCGGTGGTGGTTTTTGCTGTGCTCACCGTAATCCAGATGACTGAGATCTGTAGACTGGCTGTGAAATACTGGCCCGACATTAAGTCTCACGTGGAATTCAGGGCTCAGGCAAAGAGTTTCTTCTTCATCTTGGTAACGTTAGTCTGCTTTATGCCTCATAATGTATTCAGAGTATACTATATCCGAAACTACCACCTCGATAAAGACCAAAAACTACTCCCATACAATGAAATTTTTTTAGCTTTAACAGCAATGTGCTGCTTGGACATGTTGTGCTTCATAGCAGGAATAGCCCACTGAACTGTGAACTACCAGGAAATCCAGTTGCAGAGTGTCATTACTGGCCTTTGGCAGAAATAAAACTCTGGATCTTTCACAAGCTAGTGGTTTTTATCTTGTCTCTTGAAGGCAAACACGAGTCATACACTAGACTTTGACCTAAGAGCTGACCCTGAAGCTTTGTTAAGATCTTCTTCAGCTGTCCTTCTCTAACAATGACAGCAAAAGTATCCATTCCATTGTATTTTTTCCTCAAAGTGTCTCAGTATCAACAAGCCCCTGTGGACAAAAACTTTTCTGCGCTGAAGGTCTAACAAGTTCTTCTAGCAATTGTGATGCTGAAGGAGAGACATGGAAGGAACAAATTCCTTTACAGGATATTTGTATTAGTGATTTTTGGATAGCAAGAACATAAACTCTGTTCAGATGAGAGGATTTCAGAGAATGGGTCAGGGTGGAAGGGACCACAGTGACTCATCTGGTCCAATCTCCCTGCTCAAGCAGGGTCATCCTAGAGCACATGGCACAGAATTGCATCCAGAAGGTTCTTGAATATCTGTAGTGACAAAGACTCCACAACCTCTCTGGGCAACCTGATCTAGTGCTCAGTCACCTGCGCAGGAAAGTTCTTGCTCATATTCAGGCTGAACTTCCTGTGCATCAGTTTCCGCCTGTTACCTCCTGTCCTATTGCTTGGCACCAACAAGAAGATCCTGGCTCCATCCTTCTGATACCCTCCCTTCAGACACTTATAGACGTTGATGAGGGCCCCTTTCAGTCATCTCTTAGTGGGTCTGAACAGGCACAAGTCTCTCAGCCTTCCTCAAAAGAGACATGCTCCAGTAGAGCAGTAGAAATGCTCATCTTCATAACACACTGCTGGATCTGCTCCAGGAGCTCCCCATCCCTCTTGTTCTGAGGAACCCAGATCTGGACACAGCACTCCAGATGTGCCTCACTGGGGCTGAGCAGAGGTGCAGGATCAGGTCCCTCGACCTGCTGGCAATGCTTTTCCTAATGCACCTCAGGATATTGGCCTTCTTGGCCACAAGGGCACACTGCAGGCTCACAGACAGCTTATTGACTACCAGGACTCCCAGGTCCTTCTCTGCAGAGTTGTTTTCCAGCAGGTCAGCCCTCAGCCTGTACTGGTGCAGGGGGTGATTCTTCCCCAGGTGCAGGACTCTGCATTTGCTTTTGATGAATTTCAGAAGGTTCCTCTCTGCCCATCTCTCCAACCTGTCAAGATCCCTCTGAAGGGCTTCACAGCACTCTGGCCACTCCTCCCAAGCTTTGTGTCATCAGCAAACTCGCTGAGGAGGCATCTGTCTCTTCATCCAAGTAATTGAAGAACAAAGCAAACAATACTGGGCCCAGTATTGAACCTTGGGGGCCACCAGTAGTGAGAGGCCTCCAGCTAGACCCTGTGCCACTGATTATGACCCCCTGGGATCAGATCTGCCGTTCAGTCAGTTCTCAATCCACCTCACCTAACCTAAGTACTCAGTCCATTCATCTAACCCACACTTTAAACAGAGTAGTAGCATATCTCAGCATAATCCTTCTTTTCTTAAATTATATAAAGTGTATATTAAATTAAATTATATGAAAACTTGTCATTATCACAACTTCACCTTTACTTGCTTCATTCAAAAACCACAAGCAGGTCACTGAATTATGACAATTATATATTTAGAGCGCAGAACAGGAGAAAGAACTTGTGCCTTTTGTCACTCTCCCATCATGACTGGATCTGTGGCTGTTATCCCCTAGGTCCATTGTAGCCAAAGAGAGATGAGTTGCTGTAATTCCATAACTGGATCTGGAATTTAGATTGAGGAGTCTGGTCCTTTACTGAAGGATCAGATGCTGTCTAGGAGAGGGAAATGGTTTATCAGCCTTAAAATACCTTTGATGTCTTGTCACTTTCAATTGCTGGTTGATTTATTATCATATGCCATATTTTTCCCATTTACACACGTAAAAAAACAGAACTAGAATAAACTTGATAAACAGAGTTCACTAAGTGTTCAGTTCATCGTGTACTCACATATATGTATACAAACTTGTGCTGGAATATATATTTTCTCCATTAGGCAGATTACACTCTTTGGGAATTACATCCGTTCTTGGAATCTCTCTGTTATCTTCATGGTTTAAAAGGGGTTTTTTAATGATTCATTCTTCCTGCTCTGTTCAGTGCAGGTCTCTAACCCTTCTGCCAAAGGCCCCACTGTTATTTGCTGCATCCCAGCAGCTTGAGGACAGATTTCTCCCAGCCCAGACTCTGAGGAGTCACACAAGGATAGGCTTCCTCCTTCACAGCTCTGTAAGCTGTCAGAATTTTCAGTCTGGCGATCTTTGATAGAGAATCCCTGGATTCAAACAGAATAAATCTTGATTTGGGAGGTTTATAAAGTACACTTATAAAGTAATGCTACTGTTATCTCAGATTGAGGACATTTCTTTGAACGAAAGAACTTTCACTTTTTCTAAATTAGTCAATCCTAAATCATTGGCTCTACCTTGACATTTCCATAAAAATCTTTGTTGAAAAATCCTGATGGTTTCAGGATCCTTTCTGCCTCTTTTAAGAGGTGTGAGGTGTCTGGTGTCCAGCAGCAAGTCCTGAAGTCTTCTGAAAATCTTGCCATTAAGGCTTCCTCTAGTGTTACCAGGCCCACTCCTGTACATAAACTAGTTTGATCAACCCATGATTTTCAAAGGTGGCAGCTACACGTACAGTACAGCACAACAGAGATGAAGTGCCAAGACATGGGTTTTGAAGCTGGATCTACAAAAGCTTTTAGGAAAAACAGTCAAAGCTGTCAGTGGTGTAACAAGTATGTTGTTTTCCCCTTACCGTACTCCTGTGGCTGAATAAAAAATCTGTTACTTGAACAAGTGTCCGGTGTCACTGCCTATTCTCACTGAGCAGTGTTTTCAAGGTGACTAACCTGGAAAAGATCAGAGTCATCTGACACTGCTTGTCAGTCTGCTGGTAATCCATCAGTCCACTGAAATGGCGAGCAAGTTTGGGAGAGAAAAAGGGAAATTACATGCGTGTCCTCGGCCATGGTAACATGCCTTGATGGCCTTGCCTTTGGCTATTGCCTGAGGTTTTTTTACGTGCACCTGGCTGTGTACCTTGCTAAAATAATCCTGACCCACTGACTTGACTCCCTGGCATGATGCTGAAGCTGTTGCCCTTCACAGCTCTCTGGAAGCCACCGGTTGCTGGCTGGCACTGGGCAGGCTCTGCTTGCCTTGCTTGGGTACTGCAGAAGCGCACGTGGCCCTGGGTCTGGCTGGGGTGAGTGAACTTGCACAGCATCAGGGCTTGCTCTCTTTCCAGCTCTGCCCCACAGTGAATAGGCAGGGGCTCGACAAGACAGTGGGAGAGGACACAGGTGGGGCAACTCACTTGAAGGGGACATTGCGATGTTCTATATCATATGACATTGTGCTTGGCAGTGCAAAGTGAGGCAGGCAGCAGCAGAAGAAGGGAGGATATTGACCTCTTTATGACTGTTGCTCAGAGACTGGCTGGCCATCCATCTACTTGTGGGAGATAATAAGAGATTTCTGGATTATTTGTTTTGTTGTTGGGGTTTTTTTCCCTCTTCCCTTCATCTGTTAAACTACCTGCAGCTCAACTCCTGAATTTTGCTTTTGTTCTTCATATTGTCTCCCTCATCTTGCTGGGGGTGGAGAGACGGGGAGAGCAGTTGTGTGGGCGCTCAGCTCAGTTGGCCAGGCCCAGCCCACCACCCACCGCCTTCCTCTGCCAGAAAATTGCACATAGCTGAAATTTGTATCTGTGGTACTTCTTCCTTGCACCCACAGCCAATGAACCCGTGTTGTTAACCATTGCAATGAATTGTATGGAAAGGGAAGTGCAACTTCAACTTCTTGCAGCTAATAAAAATTGCAAAATATTTTTGCACCAGAGCTTCAGATAGAACTTCATCCTAGTGCTTGCTGTACCATCCAGATCATACTCATTCCTTCTTCCACCCAATAGTCACTTCCTTTAAGCCCACTCATGAACCACACTCCTCTTTGCCTCTTTGACTTCACCACTGCTTTCTTTTGCCTGCATTTCAAGCTAACCCCCTTCTTAATTTTTTCTTTTTCTTTTGTTTTTCTTTGTTTCTTTTTATGCTTCACCATTTTCTCTCTACCTTCTCTCACTGACCAGGGCTCAGCCGTGTGAGGTCAAACCACTCACTGGTCTCACTATGGTCCTCTTAATTCAGAGTATAATGGATTGAGCGCTGACCTCAGTATTGTTACATCTAAGACTCACATTAAAGTGATAGAGATAAGCTGTATTCAACACCCAGTCCCCTGCTGAGATCTGGAAGCGCTCTAAAAACTTGTTAAAATAGAAAATTATCACTCTTCAGGAAGATGGTCTGAGAAATAAATTCTGAAAGGACATTAGTATTAAGCTCAGATTGTAGGGTACGGTTCTTACTATGAATTATGTAATGACATATCCCCTGGAAAATTGTTAAAAACAGTTAGTTTGAATGCCATTTGCAAGATCCAAGTAATTCTGGAGATAATTATATACATTAATAATTGCTTTCACGTTAAATGAATATGTAAAATAATAAGCCGTTTAGTCATCCCATTCATTTTAATGTTATCAAACGAACACTGGGAAAATCCCCAGACTTCCTGGAGCAGAGAATGTCAAACTGCTCAGTGCATCTTCCGCTGTTGTTCTCTGCACAAACAGAGCAGGGAAGCAAAGCAAGACCAAAATCCCATTTGTATCCCTGACTTCCTGAGTTAGCTTGATAATTAAAAGCTTTAGGTGGAGCAAGAAGATTCTTACCCTCTAAAATGAGTGTGCTCACTGCTGTCACAGCTCCAGTGCCCCTGTCGGTGACCTGTTCCACAGGAGACGTATCTTTTTTAAATCATACCTGCTAGTACCCACAAAATCAATGCTTAAGTGGGGAAAAAAAAAAAAATCTCTGTTTCCTTCTGAAGTGTCTGTTCCTTGTGCCTGCTTATAGGGAAAGGTCATATTGATGATGCTGTCAGATGGACATGCCCCTCACTGCAAGCAAGCAGAAGGAACAGATGCATTAGGAGGAAACAAAGGCAGTCTCCCACTCCTTTTTTTTTTTCCCCTTCTTCACTCAAGCAATGACATTTTGCACAATAACAGATACAGGTGGGGAAAAAGAAAGGATGATCAAGTCATGCTATTTGCTTCAGGTGGCTCGGACTGCCCAACCCATACATAGGAGGAAGCTCATTACTAGTTACAAACCCCATTCTCCTGTCTGCAATATCTGAAGTTCATTGCCTTTGCAGTTAAGAAGTGTGGACTAAAGAAAGTGATGATAAAGATGTCATCAGGAGAAGGGTGTGGGAATGACACGCAGAGTGTGTGTGGGATACCGACATTGTATGAATAATGAAATTGTTCACTCCATGTACTCTGCCCAGCATTCAGACTTAAAAGTGTCATCTCTCTTGTATTTCCACTGTTTGAGCCTGAACCTCTTGTACTGACTATTCAGATACCCTGAGTTTCAGGGTGGCTCTTTGCCATGAAGATGTCAGTCCCCAGTCCCAGGATTTATGTACATCAGGCTCTCCCTGTTCTGAACAGCAGTTGTCATAACTATCACTTTATTTTTTTTTCCTGTGGCAATCCTAAGCACAAAAACACACTACAATCCCTGCCTTTTCTTATATACACTCCAATTTGGGGTTTTGAGTGGCACGGTGAGCCACAGAGCAACTATCTGTCATACAGAGCAGAAACACATGTGGCTAAACTTATGAAAGAATTTGAAAATTATCCATAAGTACATGGATGACAACACTGCAGAAAAGCTACAGGAGAACAGTTCTTATAGCAATGACTGGTAGGCAAAGAATAAATACCAGACAAAGTTAAACACAGAGAAATCTTGAAAAAGTAATTGTAAAAAAATCAAAGATACAAATGACCAGTGAAAAACCTGCCTACGCTTTCTACACGTCTTCTTTACCACATTGTTTTATCTGTCAGTGAGGAGCCACATATTAAATCCGTGGTAAGTCAAGACCTGGCATTGTCACGCAAAGGGTGTGACATAAATTGTACAGAGACATCTTGTTCATCCACTGACAATTTCACAACCAGGCTGACAACCGAAGGGCAAGAGCCATCGCACAGGAAGAAAACGCTGATGTTACACATAATCAAAGAGCTGCATCACTGAAACCATGCAGTGTAATGGCAAGGTAATAGCAAAAAAATGTTTCAAAAAATTTTTTTTGAATGCAGTCATGGTGGGTGTTATTGCTCATGGTCATCTACTCCCTGTCGTAATGTCACCAGAACAACAGGCAAGGCAAGGAGCTGCAGTGAGCTGCTTCAGTTCTTCCTTGGTTGTAATAAGATTTCTTGTGTTGAACAGTTAGAAAATACAAACTCTTGTGGTGTTCTAGGAAAGAAAAAGTGTGGCACACAAAGTCAGGTGCATTGAGCAACTGGAACAAACGAAGACGCAAATTAAGAAAGATGCTTTTCTGCAATGAGGAACACCAAGATGACTCATCTACTGCTCCCAGTGTCTCTCTCACTGTCCTCTGGCTCTGCTGTGATGGCACGAAATGTCAGGGCAGAGGCTGGTGGTGCCTGTCCCATAAACAACACTAGTTGCCAGGCACTCTCCTGCTTTAGCTCTATTCCTACCCCCTGCAGTTACCCCAAAAACATTCCTATGCATAAAAAGGCACTTTTCCTAACCACTAATAATCTTTGCCCCTAACCCACAGAACTCTTCAAAGAAGAAATATATTTTCAGACAAAGAGCGCTTGAAAACTGACAGTCTCTTTTATCTTAAACTTCCCCCTTACCTTGAAGTGTTACCCTCTAACCTCCTGAGAAGAGCAGAAGTTACTACTGGATTAGTTAAAACTTTCTAAAATTTTAGGCTGATGGACAAAATATCTCTGCACAACTTATGTCCCACCTTTTGTACTAGAACAGACTTGGTCACAACTTGCAGCTTACACTGTGTGTGATTTAACCCCAGCTGGCAAATAAGTACCACACAACTCACCCCGCTCCCCTCCCCAGTGGCATGAGGAGAAAAGCAAAATTTGTGGCTTGGGAGAAGAGCAGTTTAATAATTGAAATCAAGAAAAATATAATAATAGTATCAATAATGCTAATGATGATAATAAAATAATAATTATAATGAAAAGGAGAAAAAGAGAGAGAGTAATTACACCTAAGAAAAAGAAGCAATGCACAAATGCCCAGCCTATTCCCCAACCACAATCAAAGGGCTTCTGGCCAACTTCCCCCAGTTCATGTACATGATGAATATGATAGTCTGTGGTATGGAATATCCCTTTGGCCAATTCAGGTCGGCTGTCTTGGCCATGCTCCCTCCCAGCTTCCCATCCACCTCCTCACTGGCAGAGCAAGAGACACTGAAAAGTCCTTGACTTAGAGTTAGCGCCACTCAGCAGCAACTGAAACATCAGTGTGTTACCAACATTATGTTCAGCCCGAATTCAAAGCACAGTGCTGGACCAGCTACTAAGGAGAAGCTGAACTCTATCCCAGCTGAAACCATGGATTTAGTACATGGCTCTTCAGCAACACCTGACTGAAGAGCTCTTTGCAAGTAGCTCTTACTCCCTTTAAGGAAGGAGCGGTTTGGTATCAGATGGCACATGGTTCATCTCCTTGCTGGTGTTTTCTTCTCAGCTGTTTGGTGAAGTACTGGTTTCATGTTTGTCGGTGGGAAAACTAACTTACCGAGCAGAAAAATGTTCGGTGCAAATTCTCCAGGTTTGTAGACTTGAGCTAGTCTGTTACTGATGACCCTAATGCTTGGCTTGTTCAACATGTTGCCAGCCAAGTTCTGTCATGAGGAGCCCAGAGAGTGATCAGAGAACCGCTGCCTTAAACCAAAGTTATAGTGTGACTACAATCACTTTCCAGAAGATTTAATCAGCTTTAAAACTCTACACAGTCTGGTGTCTGACTACAGATATATCATCTGCAGTTTAAGAAGGTTCCCACCATACAACCAGCTCAACTCAGAACTTTTATACTAAGACCCATATCACGGACATGGAATGGACACGGCCCTCTGACTCACAAGACAATCTTCGTGCCAAAACAGGGGTTTTTTGTTGAAACATCTGAACAGTCTTGATGGCAGCTTCCTCTGACAGCACACTCTGCATAAATATGAGTGACTTAGGAAATAATCTCACAACAACAGAATCTGCATGAGAAGCACTACACCAAGATTAGAAACACACAGAGGAAGGAACTCTTAGAGGTCTGCAAAATTGGGACTGCAACAACAATAAAATCTTGGGTTTTATAAAGGAGAAACAGCTCATTTGCAGAACTCAGGACATTATAAGTCAAGTCAAAACAATGCAAGGGAGAATGGAAAAATACTGAAATTGTGTAACTCATAAATATTTGCTTATTTATTATTTAAAATTACAAAGAAGTTTAGAGAGAACAGAGAAATAGATAAAAAGACAGAGAAGCAAAAGAGGCTACTCAAAAAGGTGTCTCTGAAGTAAGACAACAAAAAATAACAAAATGTGATGGGTCAAAGATAAACAACCATTGCTGTCTGACAAACAGAGGTGGCTGAAAGATTAAATGTGAGGGAGATATTAAAGACATTTTTAGAAGAGTCTTAGTAGACCCAAATGACTGATTGCACTTGCAGAGGTTGAATTGACCTCTGAAATCGCAGCAAATTAGAATACCTCTAATATTAAGTATAATGAGATCAAATTCTATTAGTTTTGTTCTAGAATTTTTCTCTAACTAGTGCTCACAGAGCTTGAGAAGGAATTCAATTAAAAAGAAATGCTCTTCTCTCCTTATCAGACAGAATAAAATCTGTTTAATCAGATCTTGTATGATCAGAGAGAATAATAAACTAATATGAAAGCAATACATCCTCTATAGCTACTTCTGCAGAGGCAAGCTCCTCATGGAACAGCTCCTGGGCCAAAGCTCTCAGCTCACCTCTCTGCCTGCTCACCCACCCTGCAGGAGCCACCGGGATCCTGATCGAAGCATCCCAGTTCTTCTGCTGACTGTCAGCCACAGAGCAGTGTCCTCGTGCTGGCGTGTCCCTCAGCAGATGCCATCAGGAAAAGCTGCTCCTGAAGGGCATGGAGGCACTTCCACCCCAGCAACATCACTTTGTAATCCAGGTGTGGAGTGCAGGGATGTACCTGGGGGAATGTGGTACAGGAACAAAGTGAGGAGCCAGGGAGGAGTAAGGGGCTTGCTGTCTGCCCTAAACATCTAACAGGAGCGGGTTCTGCCAGTCATCATGCTGTAAAGCTGTGATCCTTGGACTTTGGAAACACACTTTTAGCACACAGCTGCCTAAGCTAGAACTTGGTGTCTGTCTTTTGCTGATTTTATAAACTAGATGAGAGTCCACGGGGCTTCCCACCTATAAAATCTACACAAAACTGCAATCCAGCAAGTTTTGGATCTTCAACTCTTTCTGCAAAGCCAGGAGAGAATATCCACCATTCCTTATTGCTAAGGGTGAACCTCAGCCTTTGTGTTCTGGTGAGTAACGTCCTTGCAGTAGGAGCACTTCATGAAGTGCTGCCAGCTGGCCAGTGGAACACGGCTGGGCACTAGTTCCTGTGAAGGAGGGCAGTGGGAATACGAATGTATAAGCAGCTAGCAGGACCAACAAAACACACTTTCAGAGAGTTAAATGAGATGGATGCTAACCAGTCAGAAAAACAATTCTGTGAATGCATATAAAAAAAAATATGATAAGACTTCAAGCAGTTGAGATATACCATTAATGTGTAAACCCTTTCTACACAGAGTTAGAAGAGGCACTGGTACACTATCTCAAATAGACTTGACAATGACTCAGGTACCCAGTTTGGCAATCACTAAATGACCCTGTTAGCTGCTCTGGGGCATGCCTCTTGAAACCTGTGTCAGCTTTCAGAGGAAAGAACTCATTAACCTCCAAACTGAGATTTAATAGTTTCACAACAAAAAACCATAAGTATGACCTGTCACTCTGTGAGTCATTATTCTTAAAGGGTCTATGCTACCACATGTCCTCAGATAAACCAGTGGCCATCATGGAAATGCACACAAAAAAGAATTTTCAGAGCACTCAACAGTGCAGACTTCTTTACTGGATTAAACCCACTTATCCCTGTCCATCAGACTTGTAGAGAACTCTCCCTCTTCTCTTGCCAAACACTCTTGTGTTGTGTAACAGCATTACAGGGGTAGTTTACTTCTAAATGATACTGAGGAAAACTAATATTATTAGGTATGGATATGTGCAGCACTAGTACCACACTGTTCTGCCTGGCACAGCTCCAGACTGGCTCAGTATGAACCACAACATGATTGTTCTGTTGCAGCAACAGGAAGAAGGGACCAGTAATGACCTATGTCCTATTTTGATGCACTTAAATTTTTCCTGTCTAATGCTTAGAGCTCCTCTTCCTATCCATGAAAATGCCATGACCCAACAGAGATCCTCTACACGTGAATCTGGTGCATCTCAGAAATGATACACGTATCTGCAAAGAAGAAAGGCAGGATATATCAGCAAATTGCTTTGCCAGTGCGTGTATTGAGATGGATGAGTTTTACCCATGGTGTTCCAAAGTGCATACCTCTGTTCAAGGAAAATAGATATTTTGCACAACTGTTTCATTGTGTCTAAAACACAGGTGCAAACTGGGTGTACTGAAGCTCATGTCTCTGCACCAGGAAGGGAGCGATCAACAGGTCTGCATGATAAGCACCCTGGTGTCAGCAAACACTAAATGGCACAAAGGATTAGCAGAGTTTATCTCGCTGTCTCCCAAGACACTGATACAGTTTACTGGCAAGAACAAAATCCCAGGTTTTATAGCAGAGAAAGAATGATTTTAGAACTTTCTAAGAGCTACAGAGAACTGCCTACCAGTAAATTCTCACCTGGGAACTGAAATCCCAGAGTTTCACCCTGTCAGTCTCTGACTTTAGCTTCTTTTCATACTTTCACACACAGTACCCAGCAGCTGTGGACCTATCCGTGGCAGGGATGGTTGATTACTTAACTTGTCCCAGAGACAGAAGTGATGCTGGCCAGGATGTGTGGAACCCAGGCAGGATTCTTAAACATCCTATACTGGTATGGATTATATGATCAGTCTGCATCAACAATCACCTCCAAAAGCACATACAAAGAGGATTTTTTTTTTTTTTTGGAGGAATTTTGGGGCCATCAATAGATGAACCACTTGCTTTGGACTGATAGTGTTTCATATTGTAATCTCCAAGTGCCAGGCAAAATGGGTCTGGCATCAACCTTGGGTGACTGTGTATTGGAAGTACAGGCAGTGGTGAGTGCAAGGTATGTTGAGGCTATGAAGGCTGTTGGTTGAACCACTGAGGCTGGGAAAAGCAATATTTCCTCACAGTTCTGTCAGACATTGCTTGTGACAGCAGCAGGGACAACTCTGGGGGCTGTGCTGTGGAACGTGTTGACTGTACTATGAGCTTGTCAGATGTGTGCTCTCACTTGGCACGATAACTGAAATGTGCTGTTTTATAGGTGAAAACTGATCAAAAGCAGCAAGGCTGCACCAGGGCTCTAAGAGGAGCACAGCTTGTCTCTGTCTCTAAAACTGTTATCGTGTTGGTATATCAGAAGCTGACTTTGCATCTCCTTTATAAAAATCCATCCATCCAAATTTTGGTTGAAGATTGGCTGAATCAACTAGATGCCGAAACAAGAAAGTTTATCTATGGCAAGTGTGAGCACTTTGGTAATATTGATGGAAATTAGAAGCTCACAGCTACGTTTTAAAACATTTCATTTCTGTCAATACAAACGCAGCTGGAAGTAATGCAGAAGTGCAAGCACAATTTGATTCACTGATGAGGAGGAAAGCTAGTAATGAACTTTCCCCCATCAGAGTCATTTCATAGGGGAAGAAATAAGTGCTGCCCTGCAGCAAATCTGCAGCAGGTTGTGTGTAACATTTCTGGATTTATGTGTAGCCCAGCATGCAGCTGCCTTTGTTTTAAGTACCTGATGACACCGGCTCATTCATTAAAAGGGCAGCTAGGTTGAGAATAAGCACTGTAGCAACTGGAAACCCAGCCACATAAATCTTTCTTTCTTTTGATTTGACTTCTGTTTTACCAAGTAGCTTTTCCTGTAATGTCACAAAGGAAAAAAAAAAAAAGTCTTCAGCTTTGTCATACTGAGTGGCTCACTAGTTTTATTGTGCAGAATGTTGTGGGTGCACAGGCAACAGCTGTGACAGCCTGAAGAGCATTACATGTTGAAACTTTCATAACAATGCAATTATTAACTCAAGTCAGACACATTTTCCAATGACTGCTTTGTATGCTTGATATCATAATCATTTATGTTACATGACTCAAAATGTGCCACCATAAGAAGCCCTTCTGACATAATTCTATACAAACTTGTTTAACAGGACAGTGGCACTTTGTGGTATCGTGATATTTTTTTGTTGGTTTTGGTGCCATGAAAGACTCAAGCGGGATTACTCATCAGCACTGTCTTCCCTTTCTTATTCACTCTGCTCAGTTGCATCTGCCCACTTGTCAGCTTCTCAGAATGCCTGCTCAAGGCTTTCATATGTGTTTTTAACTCTGCAGTAGCCTAACCACCAAGTGACATTCTCAAACTTGGCTGGATAGTTGTCATGCTTCCAAAATTTTGGTCCCTCTTAAAGAGGATCTGTCAGAATTTTCACCATCAGCTGAGATGGCCTCTGAACAGATTGCCTTTGGCTGCCCTGCACAGACAGCTGTGTGATTCCTCAGACAAGCACAACACCAAAAACTACCCAGAACTGAGAATATTCCTCACACTAGTGGAGCTTCTGTAAACTAAGTCTGTCAAGTAATCTGCTGTTGGAAAAGCACAGTCTGAAAAAGAGTATCAGTGCATAACATTTAACAGAGTGTTTTTAAAAAAGATTAGAAAAGGTTATGAAATCTTTTTTTCCATTTGGCTGTAATGAATCACTCTGTGGTTGGTGTTATCTCTCCCCGTTTTTCCACTGTTTAAACTTCCCATTCGTCACAAAATCACTCACTGCTGCTGTGGCCACCCAAAAGATCTCTGTATAGTTTAAGCCAGCTGTCACGCAGAGAGGAGTACCTTCAGCAGGCAGTCCAACCCTTTCAAAAAGAGGCTTTTAAAATAAACAGGACAATTAATATCCCAACTCACCAATCTATCATCATCATCACTACTCAGAAAGCCCAGATATTTGCCTTATTCTGGCCATACTACTGGAACCCAGGATAAAAAAATACATGTCCCTCTGGAAATATAAGGGAAATATTTTGTCCACCCGATCTCCAGCCATACTTGGCTTTAACAACCAAATTGAGGGGTTTGACACTTCCAGATCAAACACTCAACATTTCTGCCCTTCGTGTTACACAAATTATCATAAATTTCCTAACTGATCTCATTTCCAGTGCTTTACAATTTAGTATTCATGGTCTCATCATACTTTTTAAAATTCTTTAGGAAATGTTTGCAGTAAGCGAGCCATACTGGGCAGAGCAATCCTGATAAATTTGTGGGGAATGATCCAGGTAGCCTGAGCTCTTTGAAGGGAGCTATGAAGAATTCATAACTTGTATTATTCACATAACAGTGAAGCCGGTGGAGGGATGTAATTTAGTCTCAGTTTCTTCAATACTAATCATTAATCACAACACACCAAGTTACATAGCAGGTAGAGGCAGGATATGCTTGAAATGAATCTGCTACCAACACACCTATATTTCAAAGTAAAAGCAAACAGCAAAACCAAGGAGACAAGAATCTGAGGTGAGTTGTAATTGACCTGCTTCATTGAAATGCTTCAAGAATCTATTTTTCCCTGGCCCATCTCCCCTTCAAAATGATAAGTTAATCAGCTAGAATAGTACACAGTGAATTCTCATGTCTGCATCAGTCTTTCTTTCCTTTCTCGCAGAAAGGTAGTCCTCCATTCATAATTTTACATTAATAAGTAATGTGTTTAGAGTAGTAATCTTTATATAGTCATCTCCTTTATATACATTTGCTTTCAATTGGGAGCAAATGCTAAGTTGATCCTGCATAAGACATATACATAAATGTCAGCTAACTTGGCTGTCGTCTTCCTCCACTTCTCAGTATTGCTGCAATAGATGAAATAAGTGCATCAGTGCTGACACTTATCCCATTAAAGCTCTGAAAATGCACATCAATGCAATTGTAATATTATCATTCTTTATGTGTTCTCCTTCTGGCTGAACAGACAATATGATTGATGGCAGAAAGCCTGGTTAAGCAGAACGTAGTTGCTAGTAATAGAAGGACTTCATTCAGTCATGAATAAAGATTTAAAGGCAAATCAGAACCTACAGTTAAACACAGGCCATAGATCAATTTTCTATAAAAAGAAAACCTTCCCTTTAGTTATAACTTACTCTTTGACTTAAAAGAAAACTTCAGAAGACAAAAGTACTAATACATGAATCAAAACTATCCAGTTTGAAATCCATGAAAGAGCTTTGTTTCTAGAACCCGAAAGATATGAAAGTATGATAAAAATACAGTCTAAACTCAAAAGAGCATCAAGAAGTGAGAAAAGCAAAATTTAACATACATACAGTCTGGAGGGGGGAAAAAAAGGCAGAAAGGAAGACAGTTTCATTTCCCCCACAAAAACAGAGACTGCCACTCTGTGGCATCTTTTTAAACAGTTGAAAAGAGGTTTCTTCTGTGACAGAAAAAGGAAGGATGATAAATGTATGGGCTTACACGGTAACTATGCTTTGTTTTTTTATTTTGGTTTCATAGTTATTCTTGAAATCACCGTATCTGAAAAATAAGTGTACAGATTTCCTTGGCATACCAAAAAAAATACTAATTTCCTCAAGTCTTACTAGTGAAGGTAATTTCAATCTTGCCACAGAAGGGAGTTGCATTCACAAGCATCAAACCGCTGTTGCACCGTCACACACGACCCGTGTGATTTTGAGGGATGCTCTTTGCTGGTTGTTAGAGCCTGCTCCTGTCAGCTCACCCTCTCCAAGTCTCTCCCAATGCAGTTGATGCCACTTGCTGGTTTTCTGCTGCCATTACAGGTTTCTGTGCTGCACTCAGCCCCGGGGAACAAGCTCAGGACATCTCATTCCGTTCCGTAAATTTGGAAGTTGAGATTATGGTAACACTGAAACTCCCCAAATGCCCACTAATTCAATAATACAATCTACCCATTTGTCAATAGACAGCCTGGCAGTAAATATCGGCACCACAGTCTAGGGGCAGCTTGCAGGCAGGTTAGTTTTGCATTAAACAACTCTAACCTATGGTACAAGTGTGGTCTTAATTGTGCCAGTACAAAATTGCTACTCTTGTATGACAGAAGAAAGCGTCACGGTTCACAAAATCCAAGAGATAAAACAAATAAGGAGGTTATTCCAGAGTACGTGTCAATTAAATACCAAGTAATAAAGGTTTTAACAAAATGCCTGAAGCGTGTCTGAAGAATCCAGTTAGATTCTCAAACTAAAAAAAAACCTCAATGGTTTATTCCTTCCTTTGTCCAGTTGGTTTTTATTTTGAGGACAAAGCACCTCTAAAGAAAGAATCTGTGTGCGGGAAGGGAGAAGCACTGGTGGCTGCGCTGCTGCCTGGGGTTTGTGCAATGTCATCTCTGTCACTTCTGAACAGCAGGGAAACCAAGTGTGAAGGTTTGGTACAAACTCGTTGCCATTCTGTGAGCTGTCGCCATCTCCTCCCGCCAGTCCTCCACCGCTCCTGGTCCTCTTGGACCTGGTTCTGCTGAGGTACTAACACAGTTCACAGGCAGCTCAGGATGCGTTATATCAGACTTGTAAAACTTCCGAAATGATTCATAACCACAAGGCTCTGGCATTAACCACATCATGCTACTCCCTTATCTCACTGTTTTGAACTCTTAACAATTTTTTAAAAAAATAAACTAAATTAAAATATTAGTAACACGGGGCAGGAGAAACTGGGTCGGCAAGAGCCAAAATATTTCATTTTATGCTTTTTTTTCTTTAAAATGTTACTATATTTTTGTTTAGAAATTTTTGACATTCTGGATGGCATAAGTAGAATAAATCTCCTCCCCTTCCACCCCACAGAAGAAAGACTCACAAAACCAGAGTGCCCGATGGTGGGAAAGGACTTGCCAGACTGTAAGTCGCCATTGTAGAGAGACAGCAGTGCGAAGTTCACAGGCACTGTTCCTACCAGGGAATTTTGTGATGTTTATGTGAGCCCTACGTTAACTCATTCTCACAAATAAAATTTTGTTCTAAGGGAAAAAACAAATCAGGAGAGCAGCTCCTTGAATCGTTCTTTGCCTTGTGTCTTCGTTTGCCTCTGTGTTTGGCTTGGCTCTACCATGTAGTGTTGAGGTGCACCATCCATATTCCCCCCAGGAGGACTCGTTTAAAGACCCAGGAACTACCCCAAGACCAGTGGGTTAGAACACAGAAGTAGCTCAGGGTCTGACAAAGCCTGTCTGATTTCACTTCCCAGTATGGGCAAAATCAGCATTCACTTCAATTTTGGCACAAGAACTTTTATGTAATACAGTATTTAAAAACTCATCACATTTTGTTTCATGGAACACCAGGTAAACTTTCCTCATTGTAGAAAGGGACCTTTTGAGTGTACAACTTATTGTTAAATCTGAGAGCTTAATGCATGAGGACATATATACAGCAATAGTGTAAACATGCAAGGATGATCACATAGAACTAAGAAAAGCAATTAGTAGTTGAAAACACAAAAACATTGAAATGTCTGAAATCAGTCAAATATCAACCCGTGTAAAACAGACCTGGTAAAGCACCCTCATTCTTGCTATGCAGTAAGTTAAAGCAGCAGAACTGATGAAAGGATTTTTTAATTGGAAAATGACCAGAACTAAGATTGTCTCTCTGCCTTTCTATAGTTGTCTGCTTTTTTTCTTGACAAATAATATATTCTTGTTTTTCTATTTGTTATCCACGGTGGAAAAGTCTTACCTCCCACACTAATGCCTCAGGGAGGCCAATGTTGGACACACACGAAGAGCATGAGAGCTGATCGTCTTTGGCAGCATCTTCAAGAGATCCCTGACTCAAAGGGAATCATTGTCCTTCCCCAGATTGTTGATGACAAATCGGTCCTGCTACTTTTGAGCTGGTGCAATGCCCTTACCAAAATCAGGGCAAGGACCATGTTATCACACAGTAAAAGAGTTTGCTTCCCTGCTGTATTTCATTATAAATAGGAACTAGTTCCCCCAGTTATAGCGGTTATTTTAAAGTGTTATACATTCGGCTTCCTACGCATTTCAAAGATCACACTTGTGAAACCTGCAGGATAAATGATTTCGTTGAAGCGATAATTGGTATTCCAATTCTGGTAAAGGAAAAGGTGGAGGGAATGAAAGCCAGATATCAGCAACAAGAGGGAAGAACCTGACTTAACTGAGAAATGTAGAAAATTCAAGGCTGATTTTTTTGAACTAAGTTCAAACATTGAAAAATAATGTGGCTTCCTTCCTGTAGGTTTACATTCTGACCGTATACACATTTCTGTGTACAAATTTCATATACAACCTTCCTCTGTAGTAATATTTGGAACACTGCATCTGTATTATGCTACAGCTTTCACAATGTATCTTCATTCAGTTTTAATGAAGGGTATGCTGCTTTCCAGTGAAATAAATTAATCTGCCTTTTTAAAATGGGCGATACAGAGTTTACATCATTACCATATCATATGAAATTCCAGTGCTGGATGTTTCCAGGTCCCCTTAAATTAAACTGTAGTAGGGCCTGTTGGCAAACTTCATCAAAAGGCAGTCAAAGATGCTGCTGATATAGCTTTCTATTGCTCAAAAATTGACATTTATTTTCTCTGAAGAGTCAGGTAAAAAAGAAGAAACATGAGAAAGTGGTGACAAATCATTGCAGTTCATGGGAGCAGCAGGTCACTTCTTTGCCTGCACAACCATGAAGTGATAAGCTCTGAGGCACAGTTTGGGCAACAGCATAGTGAGCACTTTGTGGACCACTGCCATGGTTCTAGCAAAATGACAATAGAGAATCTGGGACCTCCAACACCTGTATGAATGTTCCAGCCCCACCAGCCTCACAAGTCCTAATGACAGAAAAGTCAGTGAGGCCATTTGGTGCACTTGGTACAAGGCTAGGGCTAGTTCACCACAGCACTCAAATAAATCACTGCAACAAACCATCAAAGCCTTGCAGCCGTAATGTTTGCATTTTTTTAAAGAAATTATTAGGTTTGCTTCTCCCCCTGAGCAGATTTTGTACACACAGCCCTTCTCAAAGTAAAGATCTGTATCTGCATCTCCTCCACATGTGAACTGTTCATTGCTGCACGTGACCGATGGGCATTCCCTAGGCAAGCAGACTTTTCTCTACAAATCAAGCCAGGCTGTATTCCTTATTTTGTTATGTTTTGGTCTGTTTATGCCTTTTATGTCCAGGGATGTGGTCTGTGGTGGGTGCCAGAGTGTGGCAGAGCCCTGGAAGAAGGGACAGGCTATGAAAGCCTCAGGGACAGCATTCCATGTGCCTGCCAAAAGTCAACCTCAGCTGGCATCTGTGACCACTTTGTAGTGTTTGCCATCCTGGTGCCTACCGTAATATGAAGCAGAGGTTCCGGTGGGGACCACAGCTGGTTGCCAGCAGGCAAGTTCTGGCTGATGCTATTTTATCTGCTGCTGTTGCCATAGGAGACTGTCAATTGAGGAGGAGCTCCTGATTACCCCCCCACTCCCACCTTCCCTCTTGCTACAGCACATTCCCTGCTTCTGCATGTGTTGCCTCACATATAAAGGCACCTGTCCCTAAACCTCCTCGGTACTCAGCCCCTCTCTCTCCCATGAGAAAAATTAAGGCATAAACTTCAATTTTCCTATATCAGAGGAAGCCTCAGGCCAGATCCTATTGCTGAGTAGGATGTCAGCGGGAGAGAAAGGCCCCTCACTTGGGTTGTTCTTGGGGGCTGGGATGATGCTGCAGGAGAAGAGTACATGGTCAAAAGGTAAGCTGGGGGCTGTGTACTTGGGACCTCCTGCTCCTGATCCAGGCCTCAGATTTGAAGACCTGCTGCCGTGCAACACAGTGACTTTACACATGCCAGGCTGCAGGTGATTGAGGTTTCAGCCCTGAGCTCTCCTGAATATCAACATTGTCATCTTAAGTGCCTTGAGAAAACAGGACATGGTATCCAAACTTCCACTCCTGTGGTCCCCAAGGGGTCTCAGATGGAGATGAACTCTTCTGTCTCTTGTTTCAGACCCTCTCTGGCTAGGAGAAAGGCAGCCATCCTCCTACACCAAGCTGTTCTTCAACTCAAGGTCATAACCAGAAAGGCCTGGGTCTTTCATAGCATGACATTAGCATGTCCAGCAGAACCTAGAGCATAGACTGAGACAATACCCGAGCATCATGTCAAAGCAAGCACGCCCATGACCACAGTAATAAACAGAAGGGGTCCCTAGAACTACCCCGAACTTTCACACCACAAGCAGAAAATGTTTATGAAAAGTGCTGGCTGTAAGGGATAAATACTTTCCTGAGACCATTCACCAAATTTATGGATTATTCCATGAGTTTACAGGTTTACTAAGCAAGCCCAATGCCATGGAATATCTGTGCACTTGGTTCAATCCAGAAGTATAAATGCAACCAGCGTGTGATGATACAGAACAGTGGCTGGACAGACATTAGAAGGAGAACAAGAAAATCTGAGAGCTTTCACTTGACTTGAGCAGATGTCTCTGTGTGTAGGACTGTAACTTGCTGCTGTGGTTGTGTTTTACTGCCAGCTTTCCTCTGCACACACAGGCAAAATGTTTTAAAAGCTGTATGGGGTGTTTCAGTCAAGTCACCGGGAAGCATCCAACAAAGTGGCATTTCTGCAATTCAGATTCCTCTTCAGGTAACTGTTATTAATATTAAATATTCTCTTTCAAGCAACCTTCTAAGGTTAAGGTGTGTTGAACCCGTCAGGTTGCTGTCACTCCTCCTGTCTGATGTGGATCACAACAAATGAAGCAAACAAGTGAAGCTGAGTGATGTGGTAGGACAGTAGGCTGGAGATGAAGTTTCATATTGTTATTATTTCAGAATACAGCTTTTGCATTTTAACATGGAAATTACAAGTGAGTTTGAGACACAGAAGGGAAAATTTTCTGGCTCCAGAAAGTGTTTTGCTTAAAACTCTAGGCATTTTCCTAAATACATTGTGCTATGTACACCTCTCGACTTGCATTAAAAAATAACAGCTATCACAAATTTTACACCAGAGTCAGATGTACTTCTGTCATTTGTAAATTGAAATACTTTGCTGCTTCTCTGTGTGTTTCTGTTGCTGAAAACTTTAGGCAAAGTGTTGAAAGTGGAATTAGCGGGAGACTCATCTGCAAAAGTATTGAAGTTCTGAGCTTGAGTTAATGAAAGCTTGTAAAGTAGTTGTGAGATATATTAACTGGATGTAATTGAGAACAGTGAACATGTTTAGGTGAAAAATGTGTGCAATGAGATTTTTAAAACTGATTTTGTCTTTGTATGTGCTCAAAGTTGAAAGAAAACGAAAATTGAGAGCTATTTGTATAAAACAAATAGCATGTAGATGTAAAATGCTGAATTTAAACACACATGTACAATATGATGTTATTGTACTGTTTTACAGAGGAAAGCACTGAAACCAATATGTCATCCAGCAAATATCTGAAAGATCATTCACTTGCTCTTAACAAGCTTACCATTTTTATAGCCTGTTCCATAATTTAAATAAAGATAGGACCTCTCTCATTTAAGGATTAAATCAGCTTCCAGCAATATGATAGGGATTTGGTACATATAGAGGAGGGAATAGTTTAAGAGAAATGATCAGCAAAACTCTCTCAGATGACCTTATACTTGCATTTATGTATTTTCATAATGTGTTATCAGTATGAAGGTGATCAGCTCAAGGACCTCTAGAATTAAAGCATGTATTGAAAGAGAAAAAGGTTTTCAGTTAGACTCCAGAGGGAAATTCATTAGATTTGGTCTTGAAGTCTGTTGGGTCCAGAGAGGATAATTCACTAAGCTATATAAATATTTCATATTGGTATTTGTGTTCAAGACCAGCACAGAGGAAACAAGTTTATTGTCCCTCCAACCTCTGTGGTGAGCCTGTAGGACTGACAGGGCATTTGCGACCAGGGTTGTGTGCATCAGCGATCCTTGCAACCAGGAACACCTCCCATGCACATGAAGTGTACACACGCACTGTGTGCAGCAGGGACACGGGAAGGAAACCACGACAGCAGAGGCAAATCTGGTTTTGAGATGACTCAGAGGTGACTTCTGATCCTCTGGCATACACTATACTGGAAACCCCAGGAGAAACCCAAGCTGCAGCTCACAAACAGGATGAGTCACACAGCCACAGGCTTGCTCTGTATCATCCTCTTCCAGAAGGACCCTTCATCTATAGATAAAAATACATCTCCAGCCACATAAAAACTTCCTGTTTCTGCTCACAAGTGACTATTACCCTCTGTCCCGGTGACCGCCCTGTTTGACGTATGAACACTCAGTATATGACCAACCCCTTGATTCCCTGATTTCCTCTTCCCTTCCACAGGAGCTTACGACAGGAATGAATGCTTGTGGTTTGTCTCATGCTTCTGTCATATACGGGGGAGGCCAACGGTGTTTATCCCTCAAAATCCTTAGCAAATAAATGTGGTCTATGCCAGGTGAAAGCCTGGCTACTGCTGGCCTGTGCAGCACTGCTGCACGCATGTAAATTCTGCATAAAAGACAGGACTTGGCATCCACTAAACGAATTGACCCACCAAAACCCTTTGGATGTTAAACTGACATTTGAAATGGGATCCAACAATTAAAATGTTTCTGAATGTCACACCGGTATTCACCATTTCTAACCCGCAGTCTGTTAAGGACTGGGGCATATTTTTGAAATCTACAATCGGCTAAATGTTGTGATGACTGAAGGCATTTTATCGAGACTTGTTTTCTGTCCCTAATGATTTTATCCACGTAGAACAGATATACAACAAATTGTTGAGAATTATATAATCTTTTTTGCTTGCAAGAACTGTATCAGAGTCTGAAAGAGTTAATAAGGAGAAAAACGCCATAATTTTTTTCCTGCAGAAGCTTGAATGAATGCATCCTGAAAAAATTTCAACTCCTTTGGCACATTCTTTAGACTCAGAAGAAGTCAACAAAATTTTGTTTAGATTTAGCCTTCTCAGTGTCATCTCTTCCACTGTCTCTGCCTTGTATGCTCTTCCTGTTTATAAACTACCCATTATCCTACTTTTAAAGGACCACAGAGTGCCAATTAATAGGGAATAAAAATACAAAACCAAAACAAACTTACAGCATCCAAATTGTGCTCCAACTCTTTGTTCTTTTATCCATAAAAATATACCTCAATTAGTCTCTGGCAAAGTTTTTAGTGGCTCTTTTACTGTGGTAATTTCCTGTCCTGCCTTACCACGAACAGTACTTCATATACTACAAGGTTTTCGACCCACTCAGCTGTACAGTCCATGACTGGAATGTGACAGCCTACTCTGCTGGACTACATCACAATTCAAGTGGGCATGTAATTTTCCATCATATTTTCAGATCTGGCATTCTCCAAAACCCTAAACCTTATCTCAAACATATTTTGGTGCTCATCTTAATGTATCAAGATGATGAAATTTTTTGATCCTCTGTTGTTTCTGTCCTGCTGGGATTTACTCCCAAGAATGTACTAAAGCTTTTCATATATAGCTGTTCAGATCATCTAGACAGATGAAGTTCTCCCATTCAAAACTGGAATATGCAACAAGGTTTTACTAACTGAAGAACCCTTAAATATAGAGAGGTCTTGTTTCAATCCAGCCATGTTAACTGATTTGGAGATTCTTAAACCAAGCTCTGGAGCTCTTTGGTTTTGATTAAATAGAAACCAGCCCTGTATCTGTACCAGTCAACTTTGATTAAAATTACCTCTGTGATCCTCAATCCATCTTTGTAACCTCAGAAAATGGGTTTTGCTCTTCAGTATATAGGAATGTGTTTCAAGCCAATTTTATTTCACTTTCCTACACTTTCCAGATCCCATTGCAAAGATCAAGCTTCTCTGTCTGTCTTAAATAGCAAAGGGTTAACCAGTACACGCTAGTAATAGAAAAACTGTACATGAATCTGGTTAATCAGTGTATTTGATACTGTCAGAGAATGACCTAACCCTGTCAGTGGCAGGTACGTTCCCCTAATTTGCCCTGAAGACAACACGGGTGGTAACCTGAAAGGAATTTACTAATGCATAAACTTTCACACCATTTGTACCACAGGAGAGTTTCATGAATGTCAGCATGGAACATACAGAAAATGTACAGATGCAAAAGAACTGAGGTTAATTAATGACTGTATTTCTAAAGATTTCTAAATCACCAAATTGCCTCAGTTCTTAGCCTTAGTTTATGTGCCACTGACAGAGTCAGGCCATTCTCTGAAAGCACACTGCCAATTCCATTCAGTTAATCACCATTTATGGGAAAAACTCAAACGCCCACAAGTGTAACCTTGGACTTGGACTGCCACCCAGCAGCTAAAACTCTGCTTTTGGTGTCGTCTGCTCCCTCACCTGGAGAGCACACAAGCTGGTGTGTCACAGTAAGACCTTACAGAAAACTGTTTATTCGCGTTGTGCTGTTTCTTTGTTTATCGAAGCAGTTCTGCTGTGTGGTGGGTTCACCGTGGCTGAATGCCAGGTGCCCACCCAGTCTCTCTATCACTCCCCTTCCCAGCTGGACAGGGGAGAGAGTAAGAGTGGAAACAAAAAAACCCAGCACAAATCGTGCGTTGCGATAAGGCAGTGTATATTGATACAGAAAGCAAAGCAAAGCAGGGTGCGCGTGCGCAAAGCAGAAGCAACAACTAATCTCTGCTTCCCATGAGCAGCGAATCCCCGGCTACATCCGAGAAGCAGGGCATCTAATCTTGTTAACAGCCATCGGAGACAATGAGTGCCTCCCCTTCCTGCTTCCTGCCCCAGCCTTTATATCTGGGTNATCCCACCGGCAGCAACTGTGTGTGACGGAGCCCTGCACTCGCAGCACCGTGAAACACTGCACAGTTCTTCAGTCTTGTGCTTTCGAAACCGTAACAGCTAGTTTTGATTTCAAGAAAAGAAATCATCCACCATTTTACTTACTTTCTGTTTTCCAGAAAGGTACTAGAGATCAGAAAGTTCTTCCACTGCTATCAGATCATGGTCCGCTTACGGCTGCTGCAGAAAAAGCTGATACACACACACACATGTAGGGCTCTGAAGTTGCAGTGACTGCAGAGTTCTTCTGCAGAAGAGGGACAAAGTCAGATGTTCTCTCATGGGGAGCAGTCCTAGAGTGAATCCAGAGATGCAGGAGGAATACCAGGACATATCCAGGAAATCTAACAAGCAAAAGACACAGCTCAAATAAACTGCAGCACCAGCCTATATGTAGACTATACAGATACAAACAAGATCACAAAAGATTATAAATTAAGGTGATCAATGTCTCCAGTGTGTTTACAAGCAGATGGTCTTCACAGCTAAGTAGGCACTGGCTTCTGAGCATGTACTAGGGCACAAAAACCAGACAGATTTGCCGGGAAAACCCATCCCTAGTTTTGTCTCGAGGATTACAAGTCTCAGCAATGTGTACAACTGTTAACCATTACTTTGTAAAAGAATATCAGTCGTTTGGAACTAAGTCGCTCTGGGCATTAACAGCTCACGACAAAGAGCAGACCTGAAATCAAGTGGTATGCACAAAATTGAGTGAAATACTTTAAAAGTTACTCAGAAAAAGTACGCAGTCATTCATCGTGAATCCATTTTGATTTATCTGTTGCATATTTTCATTATACTTTTCATATACATTATACAAAATTTGAATTGTTTTGCTTCAGGAAAAAACCCAATAAACTCCTAACGCCTTCTCTCTGGATGCCTTTTATAATGAGCACCAAAAATTCTGGTCTGCCTAAGCTAAGGATGCCATCATTCAATTCACTAAAAATTTTATAGAACTATGTGCTCTAACCTAGTAGAGCATATTCTTTTTCTTTTTCTTTTAAATACCAAATCCCTCTATATTAACCATTTTGTGATATCCAAAGCTTACATATGATTAATTCTAGCAAAGCAATTAAAGAACAGGCTATGTCAGCCTTTTAATATTTGTACATGAGCATTACTTCATTCTAGTGTTTCTCTTCAAGACTTTTCTTTTTTTCTAATATGTAAAAACGTGGCTGCTTGTGAAGAAAGTGATCTTGATAAAGAAGTTAACAGTTTCTGAAGAAAACCACAGAAAGATACCCTATGCTTTGGGACTTTACCTTCCATATGGCAGTTGGGTCGAATATCTCATATTCTGTAGTTTTTTCTATTTTTGTATGCCTATGAAGGTTTCAAAAATTATTTTCCTACCTCATGTAGGAAAATAAAGATTATTCAAAGGCACTCCTTCTCTTCCAAGCAGGCCAATACAGAGTTTGCACTAGGTCCAAAGCTAGGGTTCTCCAGTAAAAAATGTAGGTAGCAATTTAGCACTGGCTATATTAAATGCATTATTTCCAATCTGAATTCAAAGTCTGTCTTGCCACCGACTTGATTCAGTCCAAGCTGTTTGGGCATAGCACAATCTCAGCACTGAGAACTGCTGCCACTCTGTGGGAACGCTGCCTCATTCCCACTGCTGCAGAATGAACATACTTCAGCTTGGGAAGACCAAACCCATGAGGAAGAGCATCTACTCTGGTGCCTCTATGAGTTTTTTGCCTTCCTTTTTCTTCATGTCAGTTACAGGAAATAAAAGTAACTTTGGTGAGCAATACCAGAAAGTTTAAGAGAAGTAACAAGAAAGTCACTGAAACTAGATTTTCTTACGAAGTGGTAGATACAGAGAACAGCGTGTCGTATGCATGGGCAGGGCTCCAAAGTAAATTGGACGCACAGTTGATTTATAACTGAGGAACAACACACGTGTGAAATGTGTGCAGTTTAGAGACCTTTCATTTGTGAACATTCTCAAACCTACACCTCCACAAAGAAATTCTCACCAGCTGCAATGCCTTTAAGAGTTTATACATTAAAAAAGCCACATTGTGCTCAGGACCAATTCTGCTGCCTATGTCTATAAATGAACTTCACCTTTATCTTCTGTAAATTTTTGGGCCTGCTGAGATGCAAGCGTGCACCTGAAAAAGCATAACTGTTCTGTACTGGTGTGGGCACAGACCTGCACTCGATAGAGTGTGAAGGTGATCAGTCACCAGTGTTTGACTTTGAAAACCCTCCTTTGGTCACCATGACATCCACAAAATTTTCCCTTTTTTGTCCGCATTGTCTCATAAACAAGGAGTGAAGGCAGATTGCTAATTAGGTGCCAAGACTGATTTTCTCATGTTAAAAGGGTAAGGTTGGACTCTGCCTGGGGTAAAAGAAACAGAGGGGAAACAGTGCAGGAAATGAGGCTTCCTATGACCCCATTTCCCTCTCTGCACAGCCACAGCTCAGCATCTTGTGCCATGTCAACCTCAGAATGAGAAAATAGGGTGATGGGGGGAACAGGGCCGCTTGGAGACTGAGCAGGGATTCGGGCTGGGGCAGGCCAAGGGACAGGGAGGCTGTTGGAGCCGTTGGGGGGTGGCAGTTGGGTGGCCCTGGAGTGTCCCACAGCGTGCAGGTGGGCAGGGGGCTGGAGGTGCCTGTCTGCTCCCGGGTGGGTCCCCCACTTCAGGGGCGAGGGGGACCATTATGGGAAGGTGTGCTTGTCATGGAGGAGGGTGTGTGTCAAACCCCTGGATGCACGAGCACCGGGGTGCTCTCCATGGTTACAGCACCCTATGGTCTCCATGGTTATGGTGCCCTATGCTCTCCATGGTTATGGCACCCTACGCTCTCCATGGTTAGGGCGCCCTATGGTCTCCATGGTTATGGCACCCTACACTCTCCATGGTTACGGCGCCCTACGCTCTCCATGGTAACGGCACCCTGCACGTTATGCTGTCGCCCCTCAACTGGAGTGTGTCTGTGCACTTTCTCACTTGTATATGTTTCTCTGTGTGTGTGCAGAAAGGGGCCTTCCCCACGAGGGTTGGTGAGTGTACGTGGGCTCACCCAGCCCTGCTAGAATTCAAGGGTAGGGAGCAGGTGGTCCACCACACTGCTGTCTAGGGGCACACAAGGATCTGCTGGCATACACAGGAACTTATGGACAAGGAACTATATGTCTGTACGTGCGTACATACCCACATGTGCGTGTCAAAATCTCACAAGCTCTAGAGTATCTTCCTGTATATGTGTGAATGAAGGTTTATGCTAACATATTGAACGTCTGTCTGCAAAGGCTATCTGTATTTGAATGTCAGTTTGATGCTGTATCTGAGTGTACACCCAACTCTCTTTTTATATCTGACTAGGTCGAGGAAGCAGTTTTGGTTGTAAAAGTGTGTGGTAAGAAGAGCTGTAACATTTGCACATCCATGGTGAAGTATGGATAATAAAGTGCCTTGAATCAAGGCTAGAGAAACATCTTACCCGTATCATAGATAATGGAGAAAACATGCTGGTCTGTTCAGGTTCTATCAGTGTAATACAGACTTTGCATTACTGAGAGAATGCTACGTGAAAATTATAATTAAAAGTATAGATGTCACAGGTAGCTTCACATGTGTGTCTCATACAGCTACTATTCCAGATTAATGTGTACATCTGTATATTTGCAAACAGCAGATAGTGTCTGTTCTGCAGGGCTTTTGCTTGCCTTCTGACCATGTGTGACTGCATGTTTTTAGTTGGGGAGCTTGTGTGGGACCATTGGGATGTGTAGCCCATTATCATGTTTGTGATTTATGTTTTGCAGATCTAGACTTGCAATACACTGATTTCATTGCTCAGTGACAGAAGGTAACAACGAAAGACATGCTCTTTTGCTGAAGATTTCCTACTAATATGGTGTATTTTCATCTGTCAGTTTCTTCTCGTTTCAATAGTAGCATCACCTCCTCCGAGTCTTTAAAGGACAAATTAATGCCATGCTCTGTCTCACTACCCAGTTTAAAGGATTTGAAGAAAGCCTGCATTTAAAATTTCATTTCTTAACAGTATTTTTAGATGAAATGTGAAACCATCACAAGGGTAAAAGCTCTCACACTGACTACTATGCCTCAATCTGTGATCTGAAGGGAGCCACTTTGGTAGTAATATCAGGATAGTTCAAATTCTGGACATACTTGCTGATTGACTTGTCAGATAACAGTGCCAGTGGAGGTCACGCTCTTGGTGGCGCTTCCATTTTCCCCGAGTCAAAACCCACCATCTTAACCAAGACCTTCAGAAACTCAAGATCCTGATGCCATGATAATATTTATTGTTCAGTCAAGATTCATTTGGAAAACGAAGTCAAACTTAATCCACATATGTATCTTAACTGAGATCATTGTCCTACTCAGATTACAGTCAAGTATCCACTAAAAAAAAAAAAAAAAAGACATTATTTATTAATGACAGAGTAATGAATGTATCAGGATTCAGTTTGGGAGACTAATTGCGGGGGACAAGTATGTCATTGCTTTTCATGTATCCCAGCAGACAGGAAGGCTGATTTGTCGTTAGTACAGTGGAAGCTCTAAAATCAATATTTTTCAGAAATGGTCCAGTGTTACAGCAGCTGTCATCCCATCAGGGTCCCTGTGGCTCTACTGAACAGAACAATTACAAGCTTGAAAAATTGTTGAGGCCAAAAGTTTTGAACCCCCTAACAGATTAGGAAACTAAGTCTTGTTCTGTTTCCTGTGGGCTTTGCAAACAAGTAGCATATTGCTCCACAGAAATCTCGTGTAAGGAATTAACTGCCACGGTTGTAGGTGCTTCAGTTGAGTTAATTTTAAGGGAGTCAGAAGGCAGTGATGTTCTGAAAATTATATAAATCAGTTCAGCATGTCACACAATCTTTTAAAAAGCTTTTACCTGTGCTTCATATTTTAATATATTTCCTATAATCACAGGGAAATGGCCACCAAGACTAAAGAAGTCGCATTCCAGGTATAAATCTTAATTACTTGAACAATTCAAGAGAGGAAGAAATGTTTTTTCTGCATTTTTAGGAAGTAAAAATGTCAATTAATTTTATTTCAGATCACAATAACCAGTCAAGACCAGTGGAATGAAATGCTGCAGATGAATGGTGTAGTAGGTACTAACAGTTGCTCTTTTCTGTTTAATCTCTCATGGAAATATTCACAGGTTTTCATACTTATATATCATCTTTAATAGATATTGATCATGATCGTAGAAGACTAGTGCCATATTATCTTTTAAAGAAAGGCTATGTAAATATGTATTTTAAAATATGTATCATAGAATCATTGAATCATAGAATTTTTTAGGTTGGAAAGCACCTTTAAGATAATATATTGTATTTATGACTATATGGTCTCTTCTGTAATAAATACTTGTCATAAATCATATTATCCCATATTTCATTATTATATACATTATTATCCACTGTTATACACCAATTTCTGGAAAATACCTTTCCAATATGGTATTCTCTAGGTAGGGTGTTGAACATTTCTGTGGAAGCTTTTCCCTTGCACAGTCTAAATTAATACTGCAGCATTCTTGAGAGTGTGTGTTCTATGATGTGTATTATTCCCAGTTTTTGGTTCACTTAGTGCATAAACAATGTCCCCTAGGTCTCCTAGAAATTGTATTCGGGTAGAAGGAACAAATCTGTAATGGGATCATATCTACAAAGGGGTAGTAAAGGGAAAGAAATGGTCTGCACCAGGCTCAGGGAGGTAAAAGTCTTATAGAACAAAGATCTAGCTAAGAATGAAAGCCAACCGTGAGAAAATAAAAAGAGCAAGTAAAAGGAAAAAGAATATGAGAGAAAAGATATTGTTTAGATTAATCATCTCAAATAGCATCTGGAAGTAGGTATTCAATGTCAAAAGTAATTGATGGAAAAGAGGAAACCCTGATGTATCCATTGAATTGACATATTCCTGATGCAATCATTGACTAGAAGAGGACTGAAGGACACACGTGGATGCCTACGCAGTGCTGTTCAATCCAAACATAAATGTTAGAAGTTCCACAAGTCAGCTGTTTGTAATTCCAAACTGTTCCATTTTAGTAATAGATGTGTATCAAGCTTGGTGCGGTCCTTGCAAAGCTATGATGAGTCTGTTCAGAAAACTGAGGAACAATTTCAGTGAAGACAATGTGTTACATTTTGCCGTGGTAAGGATGCAAATTCTCTGTGGGACTTTATTTACATGTTAATTTAAATATATCTTCTTATCTGCATATACAGGGCGTTCATTTAGTTGTCCTTATGCTGAGTTTTCATAATTTTGGCCTCTTTGCCTCTTCTTTGGCTTTGCTCCTCATATGGCTTTGTTTAGAAGTAGATTAAAAATTGTAAAAAATATGTATGGAGCTAAAATAAAAATGGAGCTGATATCCCAAAACTTTTGTTTTATTCGGTGAGATAGCAGAAATATTCAAAAGCAAGACTATATGATTTTTAGTTTTAAGTCTCTACATTATCGACTATCACATTTGAAATCCTTGTGTCCCTGGAAAACTGTTGCCTTTTCTTTTTCTTTTTTCCAAATAACCACTTGTATTGCATTTTCAAGAGAACAAAAATGGGGGAAATTAAAAATAAATTATGACAAAAGTGTAGTAGTAAAAATATTTGTTTACACTATCAGTATATATATTTCTTCCTTTATGTATGTTATGATAACCTACAAGAGAAAATAGTACCAAGAGAAGATATTTTTCCATGATTAATTGCTGTAATACATCAGAGGGACAATCCCACGTTACCAAAACAGTCCTTTCATCACCACAAGGACTTGTATTTAGGTCTGCAGTTTGAGTTTGTAACACCAAATCTTACAAAAGTAGACGTTTTTTGTGGGCAAAAAGGTTTATATGTATCTGTCTATTTATGTTTATAATTATCTATCATACATATCTATATTTATCGTATATATACATATATCTATATAGATACATGTATATATCTATATATAAATATATGTATATACACGTGTATATATACATATGTCTATACATATAGATACATATATCTATATAGATATATGCATATGCATACACGCTTTTGTAAGCATATAATTCTTTTGTCTGACTTCAGGCAGAAGCTGATAGAATTGAAACTCTGAAACCACTTAGGAAGAACTGTGAACCCCTGTTTCTTTTTTCTGTTGTAAGTACATGACATCAGTTTCTTTTAATGTGCTGCCTATGTCTGCCTTAACTTTTCAAGCTTTTAAAACAGATGTAAAGCTGTATAAATCCTATCCTTACATTTTACAGTATGTAGGACGGTTTCATCACGTGTTGTTTGCTCGAGTTGTCTCCCATTCCTAAATCTGGTGGTCCTGGAGCACATTTTTGCCGTGGCTGTTGCACATACAGCCACAGAGGAATTGTGGTAGCCACCGTTTTAGCAGCTGCTTAGTGAGAAATTCATGCAAGTCCTTGCAGGTTTGACTTACATAAAGTGCCACGGCAATGATTATTTTATTCAGGGAAAGAGAGTTTACATTTCCTGACACTGTAAGGTTTTTAAGATAACAAATAAAATTTTGTTTTTCGCACTTGAGGAACGGTAGCAATGAATCATGTATTTATTATCTCTCATGGGTGTACACAGACAGACTGCTCTCCTAGGACACCCCCATGGAATAATGCTCACTTAGGAAGCAGTGGGGGGTTTTTCACTTGAGGGTGCCAGGATTTGAATTCCCATAACTAGGGACCACAAACAATGATGCTTTCAGGGCACTTTCATGTTTGAAACTGAATGCTGCCTGGAAAAGTGAGTAGGATCTTTGGTCACCATTAGTTATCTTTGCTATGGTGCCCCTGAAGGTGGTAGAACATGCATTGAAATGTAACACAAAAAAACCCCCAAAAACCGCAAACAAACAACAGTAAAAACACACACACACACACAAAACCACAAACAAGCAAACAAACAAAAAAACGCAACCAAAAAACCCTCTATGTAATAGAAATTAAGAGCCAGTAGAATCCATATGTAGCATTTGCTTCCAACTGTACTGGTAATGGTGAGTCACGTCAAAACCACGGAAAATCAGGTAGAGAAGGAAGTAAGGCATTAAAAGCATGAAAGGCTCATTCAGAGCTAACAGAGGCAGTAGTAGCTTTGATATTCCTTCCATGGTTATAGGAAATGGTCCCGTAGCCAGAAAAATTAACAAGATACAGCATGTTTCAAAAGCTCAAGTAAATGTGCAAACTAAGTGATGAAAACTCACTGGAAGCGTTATTTTCTCTTTTGCAGAATGGCAAAATTATTGACATAGTGAGAGGTGCAAATGGTCCTCTTGTAATGAAGAAAGTGACAGAGCTAATGCAAGAAGAGAAGCAAATTGCAGCTGGAGAGAAGGAACGCACTGAGGTACTCATAAACCAGATACTTAAATATAAATGTGTATTTTTATTACACTTACAGTGTTTCTCTCCATGTCTGTGGGAGTGTTATAGGTAATGTTAATTTTTTTTTTATTTTTTTCTTGGCAATAATGTTTTGAGTGAAAAATGAGATCAAAGAACTCTGCTTACAGTAAAAAGAGACTTATAACAAACTGCAGCTCAGTTGGGGGAAATCAGACTGACCCAAGGTCTTTCTGAGAACTGCTTGTTTTCCAGGGGAGCAAATCCATTCTTAAATGAATATAAAAGTGTTGTTATGATCTGACAACTGTCTTTGGTGGCTTTACTTTGTACTGATGGTGTACTTTAACTATATTTGCAATTACCTTAGGTAGCTGAACTTGTTTTTCCAGAAGAGGAATCGTCAGAAGAGTCTGCTGAGGAGGCTGAAGCTGAGGGTAAATATATTTGATTTATATTAGAAATGTTAACAGGAAGAAAGAGAACACGTATCTTCTGATAAAGAATAGTCTATGTAATAGACCTTTCTTTGGTCGAGTTAATAATATGACCTGCTGTGACTGATCTTTCTTTTGTTAAGAATTAATTTATTGGACTGCCATCATGAGTATTTCCCCCATACACACTGGGAACCTTCCGACTTTAGGCAGAAATGATCCATGCCAGGAAACTTTCCTGGGTAAAATTAGGGCCTGAAAGTCAGTTCTACACCGTCCCTGTGTTAGCCATGCGCTTCTGTTGGGGTGGAATACTAGAATGGGGGCAACCTGAGGGGACTGGAAAAGTTAATCTGTGAATCAGTGGCATGGCTTTTGTCTCAGATTATTTTAATTAACTCTTTCACCAGACTGGATTTACGATCAGATTTATATAAGGACATAAATCCATAGTATGGAAGGATAAGCTTCCAAAAAGATTGAAAAAGAAGCACCATTCTGTTTGAGAGTCCCCTGCCTGTGATTTATCTCAGGTTTGCCATGAGCCAAGACCTACATCTTTTCTATTCTTATTGTTATCTGTGGCTACTGAATGTTCCTGGTCCTTCATATATGCCCAGAATGCCATTCTGCAGGGTTGAGATGGAATAAACTCCTCCATCCTCTCCTTCTTGATATTGGTTTGGTTTTTTTTTTCCCTTGTGAGAAGACATTACATCACAGACATGGCTTAAGAGGTGTCCCTTTTCCTTCCTCTTCATGCCTTCTTTATTGCATGATTCATGTGACATGTTCCTGATCTTCTAGCCAATATTTCCCCCCATAAACCCTGTGAGACCTCATAGCACAGTATTATTTAGCAGGTACCTACACGCTTCACACTAATGCACAAAACCTAAATGCGATACGAAAATCAGAGGACAGAGCTTTCAGCTCGGGTTCCACTGTAGGTTTGGAGATGTCTCAGAAAATGTAATACATGAACATTTTGTGGTGCTATTTTCCTTAGCACGTGACTAGAAGTGTTTTCTAGTACTGGAAACAAGTAGCAGCCTGTTGTTTCCATTAGTACTTTCATTAAGTTCTTCTGCAGCGCTTGGAATGGGATTGAGTTGCATTCTAATATTTGAAGTTCTGCAAAGGTGATGCAGTGTATATTCCCCTCTGACCATTTTTGGGAATCTGTATGCTATGGAGAGTGTTACAGCAAGGAAGAGCCTGTTTTAAACATTAAATAGTGCTAACGAGCATGTGCGACCAGCACTTGCTAATTGCAAATGACTCCAGCATTTACAATTGTAAAGAATCAAAGATCTTCTATGGCCAGAGCTGTGTATTTTACGGGAAATCTCCAATATTCACACAGGTTTCCACTCAGTGAGTTTCCCTTAGTAATATTCATTTCTTTCACATTTCTCAGCTTGTACGTGCAGAGCTCCCCAGACAAAGCCTCCATCTGAAGCTGAAATATTTTCACTGTAGGCAGCTGCATGTGAACCATCTCTCCACAATATTAACCCCCGAAAAACGTGGTTCATCAGGAATGTAGATCCCTGGAATAGCCAAGGGTGTTCTTGCGCTCCAAGACATGCTTCAAGTGTTGGAGTCAATTTTTGGAACCACTGTTTGGCCATCTCAATATTAAAATGGAGAGTTATTTAGAGAAACCCACTTGCAAGTAATGGAACACTTAGTTGTGTATATATTTTGATGAATGTAGTAATTAACACATGACTTTTTTCCCTTTTCCAGAAGAAGTAATCGGATATTCTGTTGGAATTATAAAACCTAATGATGTCTTAGAGGGACGTGTAGAAGAAATTAAACGAAAGGTACGCAGAATTTTAAAATATTCATTCATCCTATTTATTTAAGAGGCAGAGTAGCAATATGTAAGATTAAGTAGATCCTAATTTATGCCCAGGCTTTAGGAAAAAATCTATGAATGCTTCTCTGGTAAGGATGATAAAAGCACAGTAGTTTTGACCTGAAATAATATGATATTCAGATGTATACTCTTGCTTTAATGTTCTATGCCAGTAGATGATGTTAGACATTGATTCACACTGTTTCTCTCACAAAAATATGCCTCATAGCACTATATATCAAGATTAAATTATACGAATTTTAAAAAGTGTTATGACAGAGCCAGTGACCTTTGCAGGAAAGGAAATCAGAGTGCTATATGGGTTGTTTCTGCAATTACTCTACCACGGCCAGAAAGAAAGGAAGCTCAGTAAAGATAAAATAAACCCAAAAAACCAAAAACAACCCCCCCCAAAAAACAGACAGTGCTTGAAAACAATTTAGCTGGAGCTGAGCAGCTGCTGCTCGGCTTATGAGGTGTGTACCCATACTGTTTCCACAGGTAGTCTGGAAACACTCTGCACCATCACAGGGGTTTTTAAGGAGCAAAGTGCTGGCAAGCAGGTTAATATTAGCATATGATCAGGGCTGGATAGTGCCTTTGTTGTTAAAATATCAGTATATGGTATAGACATCATACCAGTGGACTATGAATTTTGATGTGGGTCGTGTAAGTGTGTGTCACATATACTTGAATTTAGTGCAGTAATGTAATGTAATAGAGAAAATCATAAAATAGATTTAGTTTTTCTGTATTTGTTGCTTTTAAAAGCCAAGTAGTTTATCCTAATACTACAATTGCTGGCAACTGCACATTTATATGACTACCATGATTATACTAACATTTTTAGAAGTAGTTGCATATTAACCACTCACAATGGTCAAAAGGAGTTTGTTCAGTGAGAAACAAAAGAGGTTATTATCTACTGAATGAAAGTACTCCATATATTGAACAGCACTACATTTTCCACAAAAATTAATTTTGGGGTATTGTAAGGCTGAATTTAGTGAAGTGATTTGAAAGGCTGGAAGTTCAGCTCAGGCAAAGATAGCTGTTATATTTTGAATAGTTCAGGGAAATTTAAACTTAAGATATCTTTCAAAATCAATCTTTAGATCTACGCTAGCATAGGATTTTATATATATCCATTTTCAAATGTCACTGAGTAATAACTGAATAATTGCAGATTACACAGGCAGGATTTGTCATTAAAGCAGCAGAGGAGAAAACCCTAACAGAAGAACAAATCAGAGTGTTCTATGAGAAGAATAAAGAACAGGTAAAAACAAACTAGAAATCTAAATGAAAAGAACAGGTAAAACATATCACTGTAACAGATGTGGTTACAAATCTCTGTGCTGTAATTTTTTAGCATGTTGAAGAACTGAACTAATGTAGATTTAGTTCACAAAAACAAGGTATTCTCACTATTTTTCTTGCTGACTCATACAGATATCATTAGGTAGCACTCTTAATATTCCAACTAAATCAAACTGAACTTCAATTAAATACTACAAAGATTTTGTACTTCTTTCTGTTATCTGAATGTGTATGGCCACTAGACATGGTGCTAAACTCATATGACTATACATCAAGATAAAATTATATGAATTTTAAAACCTGTCATGACAGGGACAGTGACCTTTGCAGAAAAGAAAAACAGAGCTGTGAAAAGTGTTTTCCCGTCTTTCTTGTAGGCCCCCTTTAGCGCTGGAAGGCTGCAATTAGGTCACCCCAGAGTCTTCTCTTCTCCAGGCTGAACAATCCCAATTCTTTCAGCCTTTCCTCATAGGAGAGGTTCTCCATCTCCCCAGCCATCTTGTGGTCCTCCTCTGGACTCGCTCCAACAGGTCCGTGCCTTTCCTGTGCTAGAGACCCCAGAGCTGGATGCAAAATTCCAGGTGGGCTCTCACCAGAGCAGAGCAGAGGGGAAGGTTCCCCTCCCTTGTCCTTCTGGCCACGCTGCTTTGGATGCAGCTCAAGATACAATTGGCTTTCTGGCTGTGAGCACACATTGCTGGGTCATGTCCAGCCTCTCACCCTCCTGCACCCCCCAAGTCCTTCCTGGCAGAGCTGCTCTCATTCTGTTCCTCCCCCAGCCTGCACTGATACTGGGGTTTGCCCTGGTTTCAGGTGCAGCACCTTGCACTTGGTCTCATTAAACCTCATGAGATTCCCATGAGCCAAACTCTCAAGCCTGTCCAGGCCCCTCTGGATGGCATCCCATCCTTCAGGTGTCTCAGCTTGGTTGTCAGCTACAAATTTGCTGAGGACACACTCAATCCATTCATCTACGGCATTAATGAAGACTTTAAATAGCACTGGTCCCAGTGCAGACTCTTGAGGGACACCACTTGTCACTGATGTCCACTGGGACTCTGAGCCCTTGACCACTACCCTCTGACCATACAACAACTTTCTAATCCACCTAACAGTCCACCCATTGAATCCATCCCCAATTTAGAGAGAAGGATGTTGTGGGGGACCGTGCCAAAGGCTTTACAGAACTCCAGATAAATGACATCTGTAACCCTTCCCTTGTCCACTGATGTAATCACTTCATCATAGAAGGCCACTGGGCTGGTCAGATGGGCCTTGCCTTTGGGGAAGCCGTGATGGCTGCGTTGAATCACCTCCCCATCCTCCACGTGCCTTAGCACAGCTTCTAGGAGGATCTGGTCCATGACCTTCCCAGACAGAGGTGAGGCTGACAGGCCGGTAGTTCCCAGGGTCCTCCTTTCTACCTCTTTTTAAAGATGGGTGCAATGTTTCCCTTCTTCCAGGCACCCGGGACTTTACCTGCGGCCATGGCTTTTCAAATATCATGGACAGTGGAAGACAGCACTACTGCACCACAGCAGATCCCGGCCAACATTAGGACTGGGAGAATAATTAAACTGCCATAACATATAGGAAGAGGTTCAAGAGAGCCTTGTGCATACTGAGAGGCCAACTATTTGGCATTCTTTAAGTTTAGTTTTAAGCTGAAAAATAATTATGTTGAAGTGACAATATAGGATATAGATTCCTATGTGCTCAACGGGCAGAATTATTCCTGATTTAATACTCTGAAAGCTTGCTGAAGTTCCAGTCTGCCTGTTGTAACAGAAGGAAGACTCAAGGCGATAGACCTTCAGATAAAACTGGAAGCAAAAATTGCTTATTTTTGATGATGAAGCTGGGTGATGCAGGACAGCCAAATCTAAGAGCTGTACCCAATTCTTCTACATGAGTGAGTGTGCTTTTGAACCCCCCACACTATAAACACTCCCCTTATGCATCACACTAAACATTTTTGTACTTGAGTTCATTCTGTTCTGAGCTTGAGACACACAGTGTGACTCTTGGGGCTGGCCCTGTGCAGGGCCAGGAGCTGGACTCAGTGATCACTGTGGGCCCCTTCCAACTCAGCATATTCTGTGATTCTGTGACCTTGAGAAATGGGTTAAATACATGCATAGATAGGAAGATAACTGAAAGAGAAAAGTAACGAATTGAAAGCATACATGTGAATATTTCATCCTTGTATTATTAAAGGAAAAATGTGTCATACACTGTCACATGAAGGTGACTGGCAAAGAAGAGATTTAGTAAAATGTGTAAAAGGGGAATAGATATCCCCAATGTTGAAGAAAAAGATGACATACAAGAAAAAAAAGAATTAAAACCTCACAATGTCTTCAAAAGCTGTTTTTCTGATGAAAGTGTAGGATTGAAGGTTGAAACTTTTGGAGTGAATAGACCATTGCAAAGCAAATGAAGGGAAAGCCTACAAATGTCTTTCAAATACCTCAGTGTTCTACATATATAGCCAGATACATGATCTTTGGCTTCAAAAATTATCCATGGAACTGTATTGCAGTTTGCCATGTCACTCTACATTCTGTACTGAAAGCATAACAGGTCATCACATCAAGTTTGTGGATAATTTTCTTCACTCGTCATTTGCATTTTAACCTATAAAAGCGTAGTACTTGCTTAAAGTAGTTCTATGACTTCCTTATCTCGATTGATTTTTAGACATTCGATAATGGTGTCTCAAATGATTGATCAAAAAACTTCCCAAACAATCTAACAGGGTTCTGAGTAGTGTAAGCGAACGCCAGTTTTAAACAGGAATTTATTAGTTACTTTAAAAGGACGATTGTCTCATTTCTGCAATAAACTCAGAGTTCCTGCAATTCACGAGAGAAAAATTATGTTTTTTAGCCTGACTTTGAAGAATTTGTTCAATCCATGATGAGTGGACCATGCCACATTTTGGTAATCGCTAGAAAAAAAGAAACTGATGCTATTCCTCACTGGAAAGAACTGAATGAAACACACAGTGAGTCTGACGAGCCTGAAAAGCCAGAGAGGTAATTAGCAGGGAAAACGCGTGTATGTGATTCAGTCACAGAGTTCAGAGCACTCCATAAACCGAGCACGTCCTTAGAGAGGCAGATGTGCCCGTGTGCACAGGGCACAGGGAGCAGGCAGAGTTCTTCACCTGGTCCTTCCCAGGACCACCACCAGAGAGGTGATCGCAGTTCTTGTGGGAACTCAGAAACTCGGTGCTTCCTGGTTAAAGATGGCAAGCAAAGGTCTTTGATCTCTGAACTAGCCTCGAAGGAGTTCTCAGACCAGTGGGAACAAGGCTACACTTCAAAGACGATACAGTCCATGCAATTCTACTTCATACCCAGACCAAATTGATGCCGAAAAACCTCGGAATAAAAGGAACTGCTAAGAGAATTTTGGATCTTTTAGCAGCAAGGTATTTATTGACAATGTTGGAGGCAAGCTGGTTCACACAGGACAAACTTGCCTAAAGGCATTAGTGAAAAGCAAAGTAATTTATACAGTCTATATACAAGATTACATCATCTTAACATGCATATTCATACAATTTCAACCTCTAACATACATATTAATGATAGGCGGAGTCTAGGCAGAGTCCAGGCGGGGCTTGGGGCAAAGCTTTCCAGATTCTTCTCTTGGCATCAGCGTTGGGTGGTTGTTTCCGTTCTTCAGCCTCACTCTGGGGGTCGTCCGCTCTTCTACCTCACTTTGACCTCCTCAGTCTCTTTTGTTAGTGACCTGGTTATTGAAGCCTGCAAAAACTACTGGCTAAAAGCCATTCGCTCCCATTCAAATGTATACCTTGTCTTAATTTATGACCGCCGGGTTGATTCTTCTAAGATTAGGTCCAGTAGGTAAAACAGAACAAGATATTAACCAGTAATTCTACCGTGTTCTTCTAGTGAAACAGGCAGAGCAAACATTAAGCAATTTTTTTCTCCTGGTTTAGCAGAGCAAGGTGTTTTACCCACTAAGTTAACTCTTTCATGCCCTTGCTCTTGTTTCAAAGTGACTGCCAGCACTGCCGACTGAAGGTTGCACTCTCGCCCACATTCACTCCTGTGTATCCTGGGAAGCTGTAGATGCGACCCAGAGGAGACCAGGGGATACCTGAGGCATGTTGTTGTCCCTGGGAGCACTGTACAAGCCAGCAGAGAAGGGGTAGGGCACTGGGTTTGTGTTGCAAGACGCATGAAATTATGTAGGGATTAGCTGATCACAACCATGGTATCTTGAAATGTCTGTTTTTCTCCTATACCAAGAGTTTATAGAGCATTTTAAAGAGGATGATAGTTGTATACACAGCCTCAGACAACAGAGTGTTCACAAAAATTCAAATAGCCAATCAAGCTTTATTGAGACACAAGATTTACTTAAAGTAACATGAATTTAAATACTTTATCCCAAACATAATTTGTCATGATGATTGATATTTTTGTTGATGCCTGCTCCTTCTGCATTAATTTAGTACAACTAAATCCATTAGTACAACATACTGCATTTTATGTAAGTGGCCAAGAGGGACTTTATTTACATAGCTAAATAAGCCTTAGAAATACAGACAAGCAGCAAAGAGAAGTATCTCTGTTAAAGACCATTCTGTAATGCCATCATTTTTACGTGCATGGATTAAGCACAGGACTGTTATTGATCATTCGTTATACACTGTACACTTGTCAGTAGTAATTCTGTCTCATGAAACAGAGGATCTGTCTTGAAGAAGCCAGAGGGGAATTCCTAAAGCTGTGTGACTGAGACTGCTCTAGCAGAGCACATGATAAGGCATTTTTTGAGAAGATTAATAATTCTCTTCTCAGAAACATTGTTTTACTCATGAATCTGAACAAGATTAGTTTTGCATTCTATTCTTATGTTTCACTAAATTTTAACATACAAATACATCTTCAAGAAGCTATTACCACTATGCATGCAGTGACTTAAATACTGTATTTCTTTGCATTTCGTTAGTGCGGAAGAACTCGTGGAATCTGAGAGTCTAGTAAATTTGTGTGACATGCAAGACAGTGTTGAAGATGCCAGCCGACAACTCGGCTTCTTTTTCCCGAATTTTCGTGCAAGTGATGCAGATGGAAAAGTTGAAAAGACTTTGGCCATCATTAGACCTACTCTCTTGAAGGAAAGACGGGGTAAGTGTTGATAACTTTTATTCCTAGGGCTGATTTTCCAAGAAAGTCTGTAGATTTTAATTTGAGTGGAATATTTCTAGAAGACATCTCAGAGAAGCTAGTATTTTCACATGTAGTATGGGGGACCATATTTTCCACCATAATAAAGTAGCTGATATCCTTGAATGGCAGGTCCCAGGCAAATCAATGGCAAGGTGGAAAAGATCCAGTCTAAGATGTTCGGTGCTGCATAAGGTGGTGCTGATCAAGGGCAGGTCTAAATAGAAAACATTTTAACAGATTACATAAAAAAATCTACCCCATTAACATGAACCTTTATCCAAACAAGTTTACTTTTCTTGTCAGTTATATATTTGCATTTCTTCCTAGATTTCAGATAACATTTTTATTTCGAACTTGAGAATCTCTGTACTTGGAATAACCTATACACAGAGATCTGAAAGACTACAATTTTGATCTTTTCTTGCATATTTATTTTCATGATGGTTGTCTAGGATGTTGCTTAGAGCAGCAGTTCTGCAGTTCATATGCAGGCAATTACAGAGTTATTTTGACTTGCGTCAAACTCTGCTTACTTACCCATGTGGTCTTGTAAGACTTAGTTAAATAAACATTCACCTATTCAAATTCCTTAGATCTTCTTGTGGTGATAAGAATGTATATCATATTTCTCAGCCAGTAAATGAGGTTTCTGAAGTAAGAGAAAGCCTTAAGAAGATCAGGATCAGCTTTCTGAGTGTTTAGGTAACTGCTGAAGCCCTGTAGCATTTGCTTTAAATTAGTTTTCTGTTCTTTAGTTAGGAAATCATTTCACCTGTAAAAACTCAGCATTATATTTGAAAAGTCCGTGTCTTTTTTCTACAAATGTGCAAAGTAATGCATGGATAGCAAGTTAACATGATTTCAATATATTTGACAGATTCTATCATGCAAAGAATACATGACGATGGCTTCAAAATAGCCATGCAGAAAGAAATAACCCTATCTGACGAACAAGTACGTACATTTTACAGAGAGCATGTAGGTGAAGACTACTTCCCAGTCCTTCTAGAGCAAATGACCAGGTACACTGAATGAAAAATGGGACTGTAGATGTACAGATAACACTGAAATTTTCATAGTTAATAGTTATAGAATCACCGAGTCACAGAATGGATGGGTTTGGAAGAAACCTTTATGATCATCCAGTTCCAACTACCTGCCTTGAGCAGGGGTGTCTCCCACTAGACCAGGTTGCTCAGAGTCCCACCCAATCTGGCCTTGAAGACTTCCTGGGTGCAAGATACACAAGAATCTAAAACTTTAGTAAAAGTCAAAACAGGTTCAGGTAACTGCAGATAATAATTCCCAGGTATAACAAAGATAGATAGAGAGATAGAGAGAGAGAGAGATAGATAGATAGATAGATAGATAGATAGATAGATAGATAGATAGATAGATAGATAGATAGATAGATAGATAGATAGAGAGATAGAGAGACAGAGACAGAGAGGAAGAGAGAGAGACAGAGAGAGAGATAGGTAAATAAATAAATGAATAAATAATTAATTAAATAAATAAGACTTCCAAAAATTACTAGCTACTCCATGTCTCTGTATGTCTGATGTCAATGTCAGTGGCCAAGTCCCCTGATTTGGGTAAAACCAGTTTAGCTCTGCTCTGAAAGGCTGCATTTCGTTGGTCTGTAGGAGAGCTCTGAAAGCTCCAGTCAGGCTGTGTGCTGGATACCTTGGGGAAGAGAAATAAATCATGTTTGGATATTCCCTTCATAGGAAGTTGGAATAGGTCTGGGGTGCGATCAGTGTTTCTATATCTTCCTGTTGTGATAAAACTCAGTGACTTTTAAATTTAAGTTCCTGTTTAAGTCTCTTAAGGTTTCATCAGACTGTAGATGTTTAAACAGAGATCAGTTTTAAAGTCCTTCAAAACTAGGGCTCATTTTCCTAGCCTGGACTATATCTAATCAAATTACTGTTATAAAGTACTGAGAGTTTAATCTATTTTTTTTTAATGCTAGTTTTCCTGTTTTGCAGTGGTCCAACTCTTGTGTTGGCTCTAACACGAGAAAATGCTGTAGCACACTGGAGAAGTTTGCTGGGCCCAAAGACTCTTGAAGAGGCTTGCAAAGAAAATCCAGACAGGTAACAGTCACAAGAGTAAACAGCTTCCCTTTTACTGCCACATTGCTCATCTCATTGAATTCCACATTCCAGCTGGTGTAACTACAGTGCCATCATCTGGAAACTGATACGCATTTCCTCAATTTGTTAAGATTTTCTTGGAAGTAGGAGTGACTACACATAGAAACTATAGCATGTTTTGAAAATTAATGGCTGCTAACCATAACGAAAAGCTGAGTTTAAAAAAAGCTATTGAAGTTAAAGGGGATCTTTTGAGTCAAAGTGTTAGCAATTTCTGTTTTTAATAGCAGGGGTTTTTTCTTGAAATACCATTATTTTTTAGAACAGATGCTTTTCCTCTTGGCTTAATGAAAACTATGCATCAGTAGAATATTTTATTTCTGAATAAATTTCTCCTACACATTTTATAAATGGACATCTTAGTTCTACCTGTTTATCATATTATTGCAAGAAACTGCTGTGGTATCACCCTACCTGTTGCTGACAGAAATGCTGTTTAATTAAGAAAGAAGTGGTATTTCTTGGAAATATAACAGTGTTGGGAGGGAAGGTGTTTGTATTTTAGATTTCCAGAACAATACCAATTTATATTCATTAGGTTAAGGCTAATTATAATTCATAGCTCAAAATGCCTATTCTTATAAGTAACTTCACTCTTTTAATGACTCTTAGTTTGCGTGCAAAGTATGCTGTTGACAACGTGCCTATTAATCAGCTGCACGGCAGCTCTTCCGCTGATGATGCTCAGAAGGAATTGGAGTTCTTCTTCCCTCAGGAACAAACTTTTGCATTAATCAAACCTGATGCTGCTAAGAATTATAAAGGTAAGTCATTTAGAAAGTATGGGCTATGTCTACTGATGCAGACATTTCTACAAAATGTTAGCATTGTACACCACAGTAAATCACATCAGATGCATTCTTTTTGACTCTCGGAAATAGATTTTCTGCTCAGAGAAATAATTTTACAGGGATTACATGATTCAGATTGAGATCTCAAATGTGACATTTCCTTTGCTTAAGCTGTCTATAGGTCTTTCTTCACCAGAATAGTGGTGAATTGAAGAAAGAGAGTTCTTAGCTGGCTGTCTGGCATCCTTTTAAATCAAAGGAGAGAGAGACTTTCCAAAGTTATGTTACTTACTTCAGACAGGTACCTTTACTGATGCAAAAGGCTTTGCTGCTCAATTAGATCCATTCCCATCCCTGGCTTAACTTGGCATTAGACCAAGGGAATAAGAAGGAAACATGAAAGTAAAAGAGCACCATGTACAATTTGGAATCTTGCTTTAAATATTTTTGCAACCACTTTTAAAAAACCCTATATCCAGAGTCTCTTCTTAGTTATTATTCTATTCTGCCCTAATAAATTTCACTAGCCTTTCTAATGCTAATTCATCATTGGCTTGTAACAATCCAGATTGCCTTTGGCAGGCCAGCTGGTGCCTGATACAGCCACAGTCCACATTCTATCCAATGTGACAAACACTGGTGAATGCTATCGGTGTAATTTATAACAATCTGGTTTTGACATCTATATCAAGATGGACAATGCAATTGCAATGGTTTCTGCATATTTTAGTCAGCTGTTGATGAGTTTGTTATGTTTCCCATGGGTGTTTGATACTGTAAGAAGAATTTCAATAGATTTTGGTGATTTTTTTTTTTTTTAAAAAAGGCATCTGGTATTTTCTGAAGCTTTTAAAGCTTGGATGTGTTGGGGATTTTTTGCATCTAAACCATTTCAGTTAAAAATGAGATTGTTATTCTCCTAGATGACATTATGAAAAAAGTTAAAGACGCTGGATTTAGCATCTCAAAGATAAAAGAAGAATCTTTAACTCGTGAAATGGCTGCACAGTTTTACAAGGATCACGAAGGAAAACCCTTTTTTGAACAATTAGTGTCTTGTATGACTGAGTAAGTGTCTTGTTTTACAGTACTGAGGTATGTAAGTAGATATTACAGTTCAAATTTACAGCATCAACACAGCATGGCACACCGTAAGTGGCATAAGGATTTTACACCCTGTCACTCCTTCTGTCAAGTTTAGTGGCTTCTAGCACAGAGTACTCTTTCTTTAAAAGAAAGATTTAAAATTCTTTCCAAACTATGGACAGTAACTATTATTTTGAATTTTTTTTCTCAAAAAAAGTAACTGCTTTCCAATGGAATCCTTGTTCTTCCCATGAAGGACAAAAAATCTTTTTCACAATATTGTTAGTATAGCTGTTGATAAAACAGTATGTATTGTCTTGCTTCAGAATTTCTTGGGTGAGAATATTTTTTGGACATAAAGTCCGAATCCAAATACCTGATCACCATAATCCTTTTGGCTTTTAAATATGGGATATTGTCTTGAACAAAACACTCAGAAACAAATTTTAGTACTTAAATGGTTTACCAAAATTCATATAGTGCAATGCTTATCATAATCCTTTGTGGTACCTCTGAAGTCAAAGCTAAGGCTGCATGTCAGAATAAAGAGCTTCCTGATACTGATTTTGCAGGGGCCCATCAGTGATAATGGTCTTATCAAAGGAAAACGCTGTGGAAGAGTGGAGGAGACTAATGGGTCCAACTGATCCAGAAGAGGCGAAGAAGACCAGTCCTCAATCACTTCGAGCTCAGTTTGCACACGATATTTTGTCTAATGCTGTTCATGGATCATCTAATACAGAACATGCACTGAAGAGCATTGAGATTGCTTTTGGAGAGATTTATACAAATTAAGATGCAATCTCTGAAAACTGAGGTTCGTGTCATCAGACGCATTTTCCTACCCAACCACCTCTATTTAAGACTAAATAAACACACGTTTTTTCCTTCATACTCCATCCAGTTTTAATCAGGCAGTTTTTTGTTATCAGCTTTCCCATATTGCTAAACATATCAGTGTAACAAGTAGTGCCTGCTTAGCAGTGTGACATTAGCAATGACTTCTTTATGTATGCTTAGTAGGTAGTTTGGTTCTTTTATCACTTTAACGGGTTTATGCCTTTCCAGTAGTTCCAGGATTCTAAGCTGTTTTGTATGCAGCTACCTTAAAAAGAACAGGGTCAAGGAAGGGGATTAAATCACTGTTAAAGACACATCCACTGTGATGTGGATCAAGTCCTGAAGTTCCTGTTGTGAGCCAAGTGGGTCTCCTGGGCTCATTGGCCAACTGTATGTGTGTGCATCCCTGGTGAGACTGCTCTGGGCTATTAAGGCCTGTTGGTTTCCTCAGAGCCCCAGAAAAACATTTGCATTTTTTATTTATCCTTTCCCTAAATATCTTCTGACGATTACCATCACAGGTAGGATAATAAACCAGAAAGTCCTTTCCAGTCCATTTACTAAATTCAAACATATCAAAGGAACTAAAATATAAAGCCAGGCCTTACATAACAGCTATTCTTGACAAACACCTCCTTGCCAAACTAGCAAATTCGTATCCTGTCCAGGCCAACTTGGCTGACCTTCATAAAGAACATCAATATTATTCTGTAGCTGATACATTCTCACTTTTGCCATCTGAGTCTGTTGAAGGCTGAGATACTAAAGAATGGCATTCAATTAAAGCAATTTACTTATGGTGTTGATTATAAGTGCAAAGCCCAGAAAGAAGGAAGCCTTTCTCACACTCCCTTTATTGTTCCCATTGTATTTAACACAACTGGCTCTTTTAAAGAGCTTCCTGACAAATATTTCTGTTGTGATGGGGCATTTGTTATTGTAGACATTCCTCCAGCAGAAGTTGGACCGAGCATTCTCCTGGTGACCCATTTTCACCTACAGCTGCTTTACTGCCATAAACTTGGCCTGAGGAGGGCGAGCCTGTAGGAAGTCGTGATTAGTGCAGAATTTATACGTCGCCTCAGTGAGGGGAGTTCTGAGAAGGATACTTCAGGACTGCTCTGTGTTCTTTGGCTTCTTTTTCACTTCAAAAACCCGTTAAAACTTCTTGGCACTCTTTCAGCGCTCTGGGTGTTTTGGGTGCTGGCATGTTGTTGTGCTGGTTTAAAAGTAAACCGGCAGGAGAAATGAACCCAACTCAAAAGAGTTTAGAAGTCAGAACTACAATTTAATAAAAAGATTACAATAGATACACTGATACAAAGGGAGATTTGTTTCAGCCCTCAAAACCCAGTTGTACAACCCAGCCCCCTGGGGCACAAACAGAATGGTGCTCACCAGCCCCGGTGCTGAGCACCACGTGGTCCCTCTGAGTCCAAAGCAAAAAGAAAAGGAAAACCTGTTTTCCTTCCAGGAGGTTGGTGGTCACAGTCTGGTTGAGAGTGGTAGTTGCAGTCCTGTTGAGGTTCTGGTCCTCCTCGCAGTCTGACGAGCAAGTGCCTCAAGTCCCAAAACCCCAAGCTTATATATGCTTGGGTTCAGATAGGAAGACCCAGTACCTCTCCCAGGGTGAGGGGTTTCACAATGGGCAATTTACTCAGTGAGTCACAGGATATTTTGGTCTACTTGATGGCCTGTTAGCAGACATGACCCCTCAGGCTGGGTGTGAAGGCGTTAATGATTCCCGGGCGGGGAGTTATCATACCTGAATCATTGGTGTGAAGACAGGGAACCCTCTTATCTCTGTTTTCTCATGCACCCAGTTCATAGCCTGAGGTGTCAGGTGTGCCCTGGGCAGCTGTTGCAAACAATGCATCGTTAACAGTTCATGATAAATGGCAGAGAGGGTATGGAATACGCTGTTCCAGTTACATTCACACAGTGATAAACTGGTCCCAGCCACTATAACTAGGACAGTTGTGCTTTGAACCAAGGAGCAGCCTCAGAAAAGGCCTGAGTAGGGCAATTTCAGATACATCAATGCAGCTCATTTTCCTGAGATCTTTGCTTGAGTCAATGACTTCACAACCAAAGGGGCAAACACAACGTTGAAAGTTTAGAGGGGTTTGTTTTTTCACAGGAGCAGAAATGCTGAAATCATCAAAAGTTGTTTATGTTTAATGAAGAGTTCAGTTTGCAACTGGTGGAAGTTCACAACCAGATAGCTTGATAGGTATCATGCACATGCAATGAATACTATGAATCATTTATTGCACTGATCTGAGACATTTCAATTACCTGTGGGGGTACTGTAGCTCTGCCTCTGCCTATTTAAATACACCAGAATTTTATGTATTGGGTTATTGCTTCTTTGACCATTATCCTTTGTCTGCTGTTACATCATTCTTAATCAATACAGCATTTTTGTGAGTCTGGTTTAACTACTGGGTGTTGAAGGATCTTATTTATATGGGTTCATATGTTTGTGTGTGTCAATTATGAGCCCTGATTTGTGCTTGGTTAAAGTAATCCAGTAGATTACTGAAATACTATGCATAGATCCATGACAGCCTTTCGTTCTTGTTGCCAAAGTATCCAAACTCAAACTGAAATGTTGGGAGCATTTGATTTATTAATGTTCACTTTTTTCTCCTAAATATGTCCTTGATCTTAATGTCTTTTAGCAGCTTTGTAAATGAGGAATTTGACAGATACAGCTCAAAACATCAAAAATAAGTGTTTCAGTCAGATGATGAGATTCAGATTTGTGAAGTTTTTATATCTTTGAGAAGAAGACTTTTGTAAAGTATCAAAATATGCACTCAAAAGTATGATAATCAAAATACTGTCAATATTTTAAGATATTACTTTGTCTCTAAAAATTCTACTCATCACTTAGGTATTGCACACATAATTTATACTATCATCCACTCTTCTTTGAAAATTATATCACTGTGACACAGATACGGATCTAATTTTTAAGAATTTGAACATTTGTGATGGGATTGGCAAGCATTTGATTTATAGGGCCAGGAGGAGTGTGTCCCAACATAAACTCCATTGAGTATCGAAGATCAAAATCTTGAAATTAAATTTACACAACTCCATTGCCTACAAATCTTACAGAAAGTCTGACTCTGTCCATTTATCTCATATTTAAATGCCAGTTCAGAAGAGAATGTGGCCTTCATGACTGTTTATTTAGAAAATATCTTGTGGCTCATCGTAGGAATAGGTGGTGCAAAAATGTGATTAAAATTCTTCCAACACTAACAAAAGATAACATAATTATTCTTCTGAGTTTTGTCCCAGCAAGAGAGAAATGGAACCACAGGGCATGTTTATTTGTACCACAGACCACATATTTCCTTGTTTGGGAACTTAAATGAAATTGTAATCTGACACTAAAGACTATATTAAAGATCCATTTCAGTTTAGAATGATAAACAGGAGGGTTATAAATCTCAAAATACTGTTTAAGAAGAATAAGTATGTCTGATGGTAGTGAGTTTTTGTACTGAATGACTGCATAAAAAAATAAGACAAGTGGGGGAAAAGCTTTCTTTCCCTGCCAAGAAGATGGAGTCAATCAGCCTGTGGTTGGGCACTGCTGCTCTATTTTTCCTTTGTTCTGTCTGCTGAATGAGCTACACTGGCAAGTCAAAGCTTGCAAGTACCTGTTCACTTTGGCCACAGCTCTTTGTCAGCAAACGAACAGATTTCTCATTATGTTTCTAAGAGGATACATACTGATGTGCCATGAGTATCTACAAATTAATGTTTTCATCGCACTGTAATCGCAAGGAATCAAAATATTTAGGGTGTTGATCTGTTTGGGGCGCCTCCTGGTCAATTTGATGCATCCATTAACCTTCTATCTGGAATATAAACCCCTGCCACATTCAAGGTACTTCAGAGGTTTGGTCTTAATAACCTCATCTAGAGAAAAGGAGCGTGGCCTCCTTTCCATAGGTTTTCTTTTATGCTCGTCGCCACACTGGTTTATCCACAAGCCTTTTGGCAGCAACAGGAGCCAGTCTGATATTAATAGAATAATTTACTAGTTACTACACATCCAACAAGCCCCTGAATTTATTGCAAATCTAACAAACAAGTTTGGAACCCTGTTTTACATTCCAGTAAGGCTGTTGTTTAATTTCAGGGATGTTACAGGAAATACAGTGTCAGCAGTTGCAACTGAGTGTCATTTTTCCAAAAAGTCTTGACTACCTCTAATTAGAAGTAATGTACCTCTATAGAAATTAATGACTTGCAAGTTATTGGGGGCTTTTTTATTATAAAAGGAAACATAATTTGGAATGTTTGTTGGCCCATATCGACATATTATATTTATTTACAAAATTAATTGGAGCCTATGTGATTTACCAGAAAAAGCTGGTTGAGGAAATGCTTTCAGATGTGCATTTGCATTCATTTACTAAGTGCAACCAAAAAGCGTGTGTCAGTTGTACATAATTGGAGCAAATATTTTTTCAGGTTTCATTCATTTGGAATCTAGGTTACAATTCTGGATAAAATAATTTAAGAGCTGTTTGAGTATTTTGGACTGGAAATCTTCTTTTTGTTTGCTTAGGAAGTATTTCTGTTATATGCACTGAATGGACAAATGTTGCAACACTGAATTGAATTGAAGTGACCGGGTCACTCAGGTCTTGTTGAAGGAGGGTTTATGGGTTTTTTAAAAATGTGTTTCATAAAGGAGTTCTGATTTGCAGTTACAGTGAGCTTCTAAAATGGTGCCAGTCATCCACAATTAGAGTCAATATTTTTTCAGGTTTCATTCTTTTGAAACTGATGTTAGAACATTCAGTGAAAATATTGAATGGCACTTCTTACTAAACCAGGCACATGTGTGTTGGAGCTAGGAAGAAATGCACTAGAAATATATGCTTGGTGTTCCAGGCAACTTTTGGTTTATATGGAAAGAATGCCAAGCCCCTCAGCAAGAAGACAACTGTAACACTGAGAAAAAAAACATTTGAAACCTCAAGGATTTGGCCTGTTAATTTGTCATCTTTAAGTAGGTACGGTAATTACTTTCATCCATCAGCAAACTACATGCCCACTAAATCGAGGTTTCGTGACTCCAGCGCTGGGGTGCACCAACAAGCAGTGGCTACACCTGGCCATAGATGTGCTCGAGCAGAGTCTGACCTTCTGCCACATGCTGGAGGGTGGAATTGGTGACTAGATCCCGTGGGGATCCATTTGCCTGCTCTAACAGCCCTCACTGCTCCAACATCTTTTGAACACCTTTGCAAGGGAAGGAAAGAAGGCTGGAGAGTGTGAAACTTCTGGCTCTGGATTCATCTGGCATTGGATGTCACAAGAAGTTAACAATTGCAAGGGATTTTCAAAATGCAATGATTTGCATTAATGCTGAATTGGGTTGACCCATCATTCTTAAAATATAGGAAAAAGTTTATTTGGAAAAGCACACTGCTCTACGAAGTCATCCTTTGTACACCTTTTCTTTGTATTATGATATTCCCTGGTTTTTCTTGTGTTGCTTTTTCTTCTTGCATATTTTTACCGTATCAGAAAGAAAACTAGTCAGCATAAAGCATACATAAAAATGTCAAGAATTTAGAAACACCTGGCTTGGTGCATCAAAGTTTATTCCAGTATACTGGAATGGTCAATCTCGTGACAGCAGCTTGCAGAAGGAATGGTGACAGTTCTCTGGAGAAAAAAATTCGTACATTTTCTCCTTTGACCAAAAAACAANTTTAACCATTGTAAAATAGTATGTAATGTTGCTATGAAGTCTGTAGCTGTTCCAAAAGTTTCATTCAACAAACACCACTCGACTATGTTACAATGAAACTTGTTAAAGTGAAATAGCAAGACCTCAGTATTTGTTATTTCAACATCCCATTGATCAGACTGTCATTTATTCTTTAATAACTAACCATATATGTATTTATTTGGGTATTTTAAATTGGGATCAATAGTTAATCAAAACTTAAGAACTCCTGCTACACAGTACATAAATCTATTTTAGAAACTTTCCAGTCATACCAATCTTTTAGATTGTGCTTACTTAAGACAAAACTTTCAAAATCACCTAATTTAGTCACCTGTGGTGGAATTCTCTCTCCTTTGACTTCCACTTCAGGTTTTCCACTTCATTGTACAGGATTAAGATTTCTCCTATAGGCCATATGTAAGCACCTGAGTTTGTGGTCTGTTTTTTTAAGACATGTCAAACACACGTAATTCCCTCTAAAGTCAATAGATGCTATGTATGCTCAGCATTCCTGCACCTGGAATGGATTTTGGATCAAATTCTGCAGGTGTTCCATGGAGATAAATTTCTGCACCTGACCAGAATTAGCAGTAGGGCTACATTCAAGTGCTGACCTTTGCATATTTTAACCAACTGCTCAAAGCTCTAAACAATGACCATGTAGGCTGCTTTTTCCTCCCCTGAACTATCCTATATGCTGTTATTCAATTTTTATGTAACACCTTTGTCTCTTTGTTTTAAGCATTCTAGCTTGGCATCTCTGTCTCCAGCTTGTGTTACCATATTACCATTAACATCTAACTGCTGCTGCCAAAATCACTCCAGCATATTATGCCTTGAATTTCATGTGTGCAAATTTCACTGCAATTTTTTGTAATAAGAAAGATAAAATACTGACATGACAAATTGTATCTCTTTGTGTTAATCTACACAGAACCCTTTTTTTTTTTCTTTTTCTGATTTAGACTTTATCTATTTCATAAATACTCATTTTATTTTATAAACACCAGAATTGACAAGTCTAGTCCTTAGTTTTCCAGCAGGTACTCTTGAAGGTCTTTCAGGTTTCTATCATGAGCTTTCAGACCTTGAGGTAGGTGATCTTACGTGTTAAGGGAAATTGGAATCAGAATGTGTTCTTTATGCTGCCTCATCCAAGTACGCATTGGAAGGAATAGCATAAATGCCATCTTGGAGTTATGTCAATTAGATTTATATCACCTTTGCTATTCTAATACCTCACATAGCAAACGTTAAGTCAGTAAACTTTTTGCATAAATAAAAGGATCTGCTTTTCCTGTCAACCTTTTCAGGGAAAATGCTATTCTCTGATCAGCAAAACAGCAGATTTCCTGGAGAAGTTCATTAGTAGGAACAAGGGATATTTATTTATTAGTTTATTTATTCATTTATTTATTTGGTATCAGAGAAAGATTAGAAATACGGTGTCAAATGATAAAAAAAATTATCCAAAAGATTACTGAGCCACATGAAGTCTTATTTTCTCCTTAATACTGTACACTAGCTGTCAGTTAAGTTTAGGATAAAGCTTCTATTCCAGTTTTCATAACAAAGCTATATTACAGCAAACATATGTTTTACTTTTAAGAATTCTACAGATCTGTTTCACTTTAATTTGTCCTTCCAAAAAATACTGATTTTTCAATTAGATATTTAAATATATTTGAAATTAGAACAACAGAAGCCAGCCTGAAGTGCAATAAAAAAAAAATTAAATGTCTGCTTTCAATGCATTTTTGATACACAAACCCACAAGATCAAATACTAACACCGTAAGCATATTTTTGGCACACACTGAAAAATAATCACATAATGCATACCCAGATGCTTTATGGTAAACTGTGCTCTTGAACACTCTGAACCAAGGCTGTCATTCCAAACCGTGGATGGCTTCAGCTCCAGTAGCTGCAGTTGTTGCTGCCTGAGATATCTGCTAGAGGTTACCATCCCCTGCTGCTCCTCAGCTGCTGTGTCTGCTGACCTCTCAGCTAACTCACAGACTAACTCACCAACTACTACACCTCCTGAGGAGACAGGAGATGCTCTGTGCAGTTCTCCAGCCTCTGGCAGGGAAGCAGAGCAGGCAAAAAACCGCTGGCAGCCAAGGCTAGTTCTATCTAGAATTGCAAATCAGAGCCCAAAGACGAAGCTCAGTCAGCTGAAATATGCCTACCTCATATTAGTGCAAACCTACGCTCTATGGCTTACAGTGACTCGAAAGGAGAAGCAAACCTTTTAACAGTAAAGTGCAGCAAAAAGGTCTATGTAGAAAGTGACATGATTTTTTTAAGTCAATGAGTTCCAGATTAATAAAACATGCCAACTAAGCCAGATTGTGACCCTCGTTGTGCAGGGAAAGTCTTTCCTTTTGGAAATTCCGCTCTCATACTCTTTTAGGGTTGATTTCTTTCTGGCCATTTCTTATTTTAGTGGCCTTTTTGGGGCCACTGATCAGCGGGCTGGTGTTCTTGGTTGATGGTTTCAGGGCTCCACTCTGACCACCGCCTCCTGAGTTCTGGTTCTTGCTGCGGGCAGTTCGCCGCTTTTGTTCTTGCAGTCTCTGCTCCCACCTCTGTAGAAATGCAGAGACAAAGAGAGCGAGTGAGGGAAGGACATAATCATAAATAATTGTGACTTAATCAGTGCTATCCTGAACCACCGATACTAGTGCTGCTTTTAACAGTTTTGTGCTTCATACCTCAAGGTCATTGATGTCAACGTGTGGTCACTTTCAAGGGAACCTGACACATGTTCTTGGGTGAGGGAATTTCCACAACGCCAGTAGATGAAAATGACAACTTTCCATCTGTGTGTGTGCTGCATGTGAGTGCCTTTACAGAAATCCAGGGGAGTTGGCACCGTGCCGTCCAAAACCAGGATCAGCACAGTGGAACCCCTTTGCAAGCCCCTTCTTTGCTGTCTTACTGAACGTGCTCCTTGACTTTTCCTTGGAAAAGTCTGCAGAAATCGAACTGTCCTTTCACAATGTACATCTAAGCACACAGCTATAAGGAAGGGTGGTATTTACTTTCTGGTTTTGCTTTTCCCTGGGGTAGAGAAGATATGGCATGAATGAGCTTATGTTATGGACAGACAACAGAGAAGACCAGGAAATTACAGTGTTCACAGTGGTGATGTTATGGTTGAGAATAACACACCTGCAGCTTTATTCAGCAGCATCTCTGAGGGATTTTGAAAAGCAATCAGGTCAACGAGCCCACCAATGAGAAGAGCTGTCAGATTTTCAAACCCAATTGTGCAGTGGTAAGAAAGCAGGTTTTTACAGTGAGTTTGAGTGGTTAGGTCTCCAAGATGTGGAGGGATCAACAACACTGCAGCAGATACTGCAGTCTTTCACCTCTGGGAAAAGAAATACCTATTTTAAGGGAAACGAGGTAGACAGCAGAACCTGGAAAGTGTCTCTCCTCTTCCTTCTACTAATGCTCCTTCTCTTCTGAAACACCTAAAGGCAGGGGATTTACCCAGTGATCAGAGCAAGAGAATTTCTCTCCAGCTTCCCTAATTAGTATCTCTGCACTGACCCTGTTGCAACTCAGACTCTTGTCCTCGCTAGAGAAGAGACCAGCCACGTTGTGGTTATGTTAACAGCTGTATTCTGTGGTTCACAGACAGCTCAAAACATTCATTTTAAGTGGCAACTCGAGACAAAAGTTGAATGAAGGTCTTCATAGATGAGCGATGTGCATTAAAATGAAGCCACCATGACACCCATCTCCATATGTGTTTTGTGTAGCCAGAGTCATTTTATGCATCTTTGTAAAACAAAACCCATCAGCAGGCATTTAGTTGCGTCCCACTCAAACATGTTTAAATAAGGATTTAGTTTATGAAACTATTGATATCAGGGGAAATGACACGTGCTTTGAGGGGTAATTTGTTTGGCAGTCAGGCACCTATTTGACAGTCTGGAAATGAATGCCCAAACATGTTTCAAGACACAAATAGAAATGACAAAACAGTGCAAGGAGGCAACTAAAACACACTGTTCACCAGTAACAGGCCATTAAGTCGACAGCTAAAAGATGTCAAGAGTCCAAGTCATGTGTCAATATTCTCCTAAAAACCCACACGCTATCCTGTGCAATTGCCATGTATTTATTTTTGAAAGATTTAAGGCATGTTTCCTTTTCCACACATATGAGTAAGTGAAAAGGAAATTATAAAAACATCAGATACAATTTTCTGAAAGAAGTTGGTCTGTGATCTAAAAGCTTCTACTTACGGATTTCTACATCTCTTTTTCTCCTCTCTATCAATTGCCAATCAACTCATAATTAAAATAAACGTACATGCATGTCCTTAATGCTCTGAAACCTTTCCTAAATTCCAGAAATAACTTTCTTCCATCTCCAAAAGTGGGAAGAAGAGTTAGTAATTCCCTTAAATCACCCTTTCTTTCCATTATAAAGAGGAATTTACAAGTAGGGAGTGATACCAAATGCTATGCTGAAGCCCCAAAAAGCAGGGACATCTGCTGCACCTGCCACCCAGGTCTCTATACCACAGACGTTTCCTTCCAGTGTTCCCTGAAACCAGAGAGACGATGCCCAGCACTTTCAATGGGTCTTTAGTAGGGAGTACTGGTGAGAAATCTGTGCCTTCAGCCTGCGACCTTTAATGCAGCAAAGCTCATTAATCCAGTGCAGCGGATTTTAGCTTCCTTTCTCACCTAACGTGGACCATACACTCATCTGCCTATCACCAATCTGACACCTACTTGCCTTAGCAATGACATGAAAAATTCCTAGAGACATAATTGTAATAAATCAGAGTTCACACAAAGATCATCCAACCAGACAAAATAAAAATAAAATAGGAATAAAAATGTAGAGACCCTAAAATGCTGAAGTGAAAATAATAATACCCAGATGTGTTACTGATATCTGAAAGTCATAAAAGTTAAGAGGTGATGAAGTAAAACAAAGGTGTTTAACTTTTTATCAAAAACATCAACAATGTTTCCTTTGGTTGTATTTACCTTAAATCTTCTGTTTAGTTGATCCTTCCATTTTTCAACTAGACATCCATCAAGAAGCATCAATCTGAAAATTAACAAACACAAGTTACAGATATTTCTGATTTTGATTCCTGAGGCGTCATTCCAGATGATTTAACACAGATTGAGTTGAAATGCACCCACAGGTACTGACAATTTCTATGTATGGGATCATACATAGAAAATTGGTTTTCTCCATCCCTACTTGCTTTCTAATGGATTTCTTCATGCTTACACTGATACTTCCAACATTCTGTTCTAAACTTGGTAAAACCAGAAAAGAGTTTTCAAAAGAAATATTTAGGGCCCTTTGTATTCACCTCCACCTATTCTGCAATGGAAAAATTGTCCTGAGTTGATCACTGTTAACAAATTATGGGTTGGGTAACATCCCATGAAACTTTTGAAATATATGTGTACATATATTTTCATTTATGCCTACTACCTGTTTCTCTGTGTTTATGTGAAGAGTAGGTTAAACTAATGTATTTTATTTCTGAATTAAAGAAAAAAAAATAAACACCCATTAATAGAGCTCAGCTGAACAATGGTCACACAATCATATCCACTTCTACCTATAAATACACGAAGATGGCATTACGTGTTTCCTATATGTAACTGCTAAATGAGGGCTTTAAAGTGAAATCAGAACATGTATGGGTAGTGATACTTGCCTTCCAATGATATCTGATAGCTCCAATATGAAAACATTGAGTCTAGGTGTTGTGAAACAAACAAAACAAAAATGAGACTATTAAATATATATGCCTTAAACAGCTCTTAAAACAGTTTTTCTAAAGCAGTCTGGTGCCACACTTTCTAAGTCCCAACCTAGAAACAATGTTTGGTTTGGTTTGGTTGGTTATTTGTTTTAACTACCAGGCTTTAATATGCCCTAATATAAATTTTCTTAAAATTCTGAAAGGTTTTACTTAGACATCAGTGTTGACTGGAGGCATGAAACTATCATTGCAAATGCCCACAATTCCACACAGCACTTTGCTGGAGGGGTAGCAGGGCCTGCCCTCTGGTTTCCATGAAGTGTTGCTGCTCCGAGCAGTTCAAACACAGCACAAAATGCTGCCTCTCATAGTCACTGGCCACTGTGCATCCACTTTGGCCAAACATAAAAGGCCTGATGTGGGCCCTGGGGAATCAAGACCATCATGATACACATTTCCTTTTCTTTCCAAGGAGAGGTGAGAGAACTAACATAAAGGATTGAAACTAAGGCCACAACATAATAAATGAAACCACAACATGGTGTACATTTGTCAGGTCAGATTAGTGAGCTGTACCCTGACACTATTGATGGGCAATATGTGTTTTGCCAGTGGCTTCAGTGGAGATACAGCTCCCACTCGTTTTGCTTCTGTCATTTTAAAAAACTGGTGTAACTCAAAACCTTCTGTTTGCATGCCACCGAGTTCAACAGGAAGCACATATAATAGTTTATGTTTCTTTTTCAAATCCATTTTAGTACACTATATGAAATTAAAAACCTCAGTGACCTTTAAAAACCATCACAAGATATTTGCTGAACTGTGTGTTTTTTTCCATAATAATGGAGATGCAGATTACATCTGCAGATTACATCTACAACAAGGGTCATCCAGTCCAGCTCCTCCCTTTCCTGACAGCCTCCAGAGGATCCTTTCCAACAAACCTCTGCAGCCCAGAGCTTCTCCAATGCAATCTTGGTCATGGTCCTTCTATGTGACTCAGAGCTTGTATCCCTAAAATGGCTAGCACGAGTAGAGGGCTCTAGATTAATATTTGTTAAATACTTCCAGTCCTGGGAAGGCAAAGTGCTATGCAATAATAAAATGTTGTGCTTATTATTTCACAAAAAGAAAAGTTAAAGTAATAAGGTGTGAGATGGCAACTTTCAGAAACACCTAGAAGATAATTTTAAAATATCAGCATAAAACTCATTAAAAATAAGGATATGGCACATCATGTCCTGCGTGTGGATGTTCTGTGGTCCTTACAATTGTGTGTGGTCAATCAGCAGTAACTGAACGCAAAACCAGCTCACACATTTTACAGCCAGCTTTGCCTCCAACCCACAACACACAGCACCTACCAGACCACAACCTGTCCTGCTGCCATCTGCTGTGCTGGTACACTTGGAGTGCTAAGGGGAATGGGGTGACCCTTTCTGCCTCAAGGAACCAGAGAGAAAAGGGAGCTGTGATTCATCACTCCTTTCCCTCCAGACCAGCATGCTGGATTTCCTTCCATGCCTGGGGCTAGGCTGACTGCCAGCTGAAAGGTCTAGTAACTTTGTTTTGGTTTTTCTTTTAATCATACAGCAGGACTGGCAAGGTGCTCTGAGAGTATTTACTTTTCTTCTGCCATCTGGGAGCTGGAGCTCCAATTGCTGCAGCTTTGGCTGGTCCCGGTGCAGCTGCGGGAACACAGAATCACAGGATATGCCTAGCTGGAAGGGACCCACAAGGGTCATCCAGTCCAGCTCCTGGCCCCAACCCCAGGAGTCACACCATGTGCCAGAGAGTATTGTCCAAATGTTCCTTGAACTCTGTCAGTCTTGGTGCTGTGACCACTTCTCTGAGGAACCTGTTCCAGTGCCCAACCACCCTCTGGGTGATTTCTGGGATCAGAAACAACTCGCTGATGGCACTGGTCCAAAGTATGGACAGGCCAGTGGAGTAGGACAGGCTCTGACTCTCGCAGACAGGACATGTATATCATCTCCTGCCCACTCCCTTGGGGTTGGTGAGGCAGAACTATGCCCCCCATGTGGTCCTGCCAACACAGACCATCATCTACAGCCACCATTGGGCTTGTAGCATATGAAACAGCTCACACTATGGAAAGAAGTCCTGGAAAAACACTCCCAAACAGCTGGAGATGCCTGAACCACTGCATGATGCATTAAACAGTTATGCTGTCAGCACCAAATGCCAACAGATTTTATGCTCCGGGTGTGAGCCAGGTAATTGAAAATGTACATGTATGTATGAGTCACCCTGAGAAAAACTATCAGCAAAGCACACTTATGATAAGGAAAGGAGCTTTGCTGGTCCTCCTTCCCCTCTCTCCCAGCCAGCTGTACCACTTTCCTGCACCGCTTCGCCAGGGCTCACCTTGAGCGCCATTCATAGCACATGATGAGCACATCCTGCTTGGGTTGAAGAGGTGGACACTGGCAGGAGGAGTTTGTAAGAAGAGGCACTTGGGACAGAGGAATTGGTGTTGAAGACTTAAGTATGTCTTTGACTTCAACCACAGTCGTTACCTCATTGCAGTTTCCTCTTTCTACACTTTTTACTTTAGCGTGAATGACTGCAAATAGAAAACAGAGGCATGAGAACAACAAACAGTCTTAGAAATTTAAACCCACCTCAAAATAAAACATATTGAACTGAAAGCTATTGTTTCTGTTGTGAAATGAACTACTCCTTCGTGTGTGGGCATGAACAGTGGTTTAGAATGACAGAGGCCTGACCCTGATTTGGTTTTCAGTAGGACTGCTGACAACTGTGAAATTAAACATGTGCTTAAATCTTTGCCAGACCAGGCCAAGCAACCTCTCTTGGAATCATACACATGAACAGCTCCTTCAACTCAGACCTGACCAACCGTTTGAATAAATCAGATCCATTCTATAGCCACATCTCGCTATTTCAAATTAATAATGAATAATTTACCACACATAAGGTCACTATGAGTTCAGTCTTTTCAATAATAAAATCATTTTCTTGTAGATTGCAAGCATGGCACCATAGACCTTTCTTAAATACATGAAAGAAGGAAAGATTTGAAACAAGTCAAAAAACTAAGAGGCTTGAGAATGATCTATATTTTTTTTCATCTTTTGCCTTTGGATTATTATCAGTAGTGAGATCCTCATGAAAACCAGATGCTGAAACAGGTTCTTCTGACCCTGAACACACAATCATTAATGTTTTTACTTTTCATTGAGGAAAACTGCATGTCTGCATTGGATGCAAGATGGTGAAGCTATGTAGATTGCTCTGAGATGAGTACTGACAGTACCTACCACTGCAGCATTTCATCTCTTCTTTCTTGTGAGAAATACCAGAGCAGAGAAATGAAGTGCAACTTTTACATAAAGGACATCATCTTTGGGAAATGTCAGAAACAGAAAGGGTCCTAATAACCTAAAATTCCTCAGTAGAAGAAGCATGAGAATTGTATGGACCACTGGGTGCTCAGCCTGCATCAAGGATCTCCCTGCCAGCCACCAGCACAAAAGCCTTCAAAAGAACTTCATAACATTTGTAATAAACTTCACATGTAGAAAGCAGAAGACCAACATTTTTAATGTGGTCTGGTGTTTAGGTGTTACTTTTATGAGGGCATGTATAAAAGACACAAAACACATGAGGTACTTCAGTTTTGGAGACTCACAACCCCTTTTCAAGTCTGATTGGAAACCAAGTTGTGACAGCTAGAAATACAATTTGGTAGTATGTATTATTTTAAAGGATTCTAGAAAAAAAAATTGATTTTCAGTTTGTTCGATGTTGTCTCCCAGTTCATTTTCCATATAAACAGGTCTATTTATTTCAGAGGAGGCTGAATAAAAATTTAACTCCCAAAAACAAAACCTTGATTTAATAAATTCAATGGAATTAAATGTTGGGCCCCAACCTATAGTCTTTACTCAAGGGAACACTCCCACTGAAGTCACTGGAATCAGAATTTGTATGACTAATACTTGTATTTCACTTTGGAACAGTCATTTTATATCACTGCTTCTTCATGTATTTCAGACAACTGCAGAAGTTCATTGTCCCATCTGAACATACCACCATGTACTGAGACTGATCAAGACATTATATAAAAAATATGTCATATAAACACACCAAAAAGCTATAACAAAACAAAAAAAATGTACAATTACCTAAGTTAGCTATTCAGCTTGATTATTCCGACTAAACTGGGTTTGGATTCTTTTTTTACATGCTAACAAAGGAGCAAATAACTGCAAACTTACTTTCATTTGCTATCAAACAAACAGGAATTGAATGGCTGTAATAACCCTACTGCAGACTAACTGAATAAATACCTTGAAGGAAAAAAGGCCACCTGAGAAGAAGCCCATAAAGTGCAAAATATGACGATACTGCATATTAAATTCATAGTTAATAGGGGTTTCCTGTTGACATTACAAGTGTTTAATCTGGCATTTATCTAATCTCAGAGTTCTTTCTGAATCACACCATCAGAAAGCCAAAGCTGGGGGTGTGTGGGGAGTCAAGAGGGAAGAGGGGTGAATGCTTATTTGTATTGCCAATATGTCACGCAATGCGTAATAAAACTGTCGGCCAATTCCTTGGCTGGATGGTGCGAATTGTCACTGAATTCTCTTAATCTCCAACAATTCTGCACCAGATAAGTAAAAGTAGTAAGTAGGGTAGTAAGTAAAAGCATATATGAGTTTTTAAAAACTTTTTACTACGCAGCTTGGTTTCAATTTATAAATTCTGTTTAGGCAACAAATCTCTGTTTATTCTTCCTGCTGGATGAAAACAGGAGCTGGCCAAGCAGCAAGTGCTCACATTAGATGCAGTTGTGCTCACTCGAGTGACCTTTGCAGCAGCAAACATCCTTTCTGCTGAGCAACCTGTTGATGCCCGTCCACGTTACCGACATCTCACCACTTTTATCAGAAACACACCAACATCTGCACAGTTCCTACTGCTGCCTGCCCATGGTGTGTGCTAGAAGTGGCTTTTGCAAGTGGACAGCTAGGTGTCCCTGGGCAAAATCCCGCTTGGAGAGGCAGTGGTGGGGAGGTCTACTCGTGCGGGTGCAGCACCCACAGGGACCTGCCTGACTTGCAGAGGACACAAAGAGGGCGTGGGACAGGCGAAGGGAAGCATTTTCTCCCCGTGCACTTACTGTAGCTGTAGTTCTTGGCCAGGTAGTTGGACAGCGTAGGCTTTGTCTTTTTGCACCTGCAGCGCTCTTCAAAGGAAGAGAAGGGAAAACGATTGAGGGGCGTCAGGTTGAGCCCGTCTGCGGGCAGGGGGAAGGAGGGGGGGTCGCCCAAGGCTCACCCTGGCCGCGGCTCCTGCAGTCGGGCTCCAGGGCTCTGTCCGGCACCATCACGCCCTGCGTGAAGTCCGTCCACTTCACATCTGCGAACAGAGGCGCGGCGGGGAATGAGAACCGCCGGGAGAGGCTCCGGGTCCCGCGGCCCCCCCACCCCGGCGGGGGGCGCCCTCCCGCCGCTCCCGGGGTGCTCACCGTCCGGCAGGTCGGTGACGATGGCCTCCGGCGAGATGCAGACGCCGCGGTCGTAGACGGGCAGGTCGTCGCAGGCCAGGCTCTCGGGCCAGCTGTGGTTGTAGCGCCTCATGATGGGCTCGCAGCCGTCGCGGGCGCGCTGGCACACGGAGCGGCACGGCTTGATGGGGTCGTAGAGGAACTCCAGGGTGCAGATGGGGGCGTACATGGCGCAGAGGAAGAAGGGCAGGACGGGGCTGCAGCCTGTGGCCACCAGTTCCTCGTACTGCTCGATGGCGAGGACGGCGTTTTCCTGGGTGCTGTGGTGAAGGTGGTTGGGCATGCGGGTGATGTTCCAGGGCATGGAGCGGCACATGGGGATGCGCACAGCCTCGCACGGCGCTCCCTGAGCCCGCGGGCTCACCCGCAGCCACAGGGACACGGCCACCAAGGCGCGCAGCATCCTCCTCCTCTTCCTCCTCCTCCTCCTTCTTCTTCCCGCTCTCCGCCGCCCGCCGCCGCCCCGCGGGTCCCGGCGGCCGAAGGGCGCGGAGCGGCGCTGCCTTCCCGGTGCCCGGCTGCCGTGGAGTCGCGGGAGCCGCCGCGCCGACAGCCATGGACATCGCGGGACCGCATTTATACCGGTGGCACGAGTGACGTGGGGCCGATGGCGCTCCGTTGGCAGCCCCGCTCCTCCGGAGGGGGTGTGCGTGTGCGTGTGCGTTTTGCTGTGCAGGCACGGTGACATCACCTCCACCCCGTTTAATCCCCCGGCGACATCCCTGCGTCTCTCGGCCGCGGCTCCAGCTCCGTTTCAGTTTTCATCTGTGTCATAAATTCCTTCAGGTGGAAGTGGGGAGGGGGGAGGCAGGGAAGGGGAAGGAAACCCAAAGCGCGCGGTTCTGCCGCGGGGCTCCGCGCTCCGCCGCGGGGAGTGGGAAGGCGACGGTCGGGACCGCAGTTCCCTCCCGCGGGCGCAACTTCACGCCGCGTTTTCTCAAGGGGGAAGAAACTTTTTTGCGGGCTTGAGGAAGCTCCGGCGGCTGCTCCCGGCGCCTCCGGGGAGTTGCAGAATTCCCTCCGTGAGCTCGGCACGGACGGGGAAAGGCACGAAGCGGACGGGCGGACGGATGGGCAGTGGCACCCCTGCCCGGTTTGCTGGGGACTGGGGAAGCGGCGGCGGTCGAGCCGAGCCGAGCCGAGCCGAGCCGAGCTGAGCCGANAACCGAGCCGAGCCGAGGCGGGGCAGAGCGGGGCCGGTGTGGCATTGCCCTGCGGGCAGTCAGCCCCCCGCTCCGCTCCCCTCGTCTCTGTCCCCCACCGATCGCATCTGCACTCGAGTGGAAGAAGGGGCTTCAGGCTTTTCCCAAGCTGTTTATCATTTTTCTTTCTTTGGTGCCCCACGGCCACGCGCCTCTGATGCCGCGGACTGGCGCGCCCACGAGAGTGCAAGGGGGTCACTCCCACCGCATCCCGTGCGCGGAAAGACCAAGGGGCCCGTTCTTCGCTGCGGGGAAGTGCTGCTCCCCAGTCTTTGAGGAAAAAATACTGACTCAATGCCAGGTTATCACAGTGGCCTGAGAGAGCCCCAGCATGGCTAAGAGGCTCCTGGGCCTGCCCCGCCCGGGTCCCCTGGTGCCACCCGTGTGCCCCCTTGCAGACGCAACAGAGCTGCAGAGCTGAAGCATCAGTAGGGCAGAGGCTTCCCCGGCCCTCTGTGGGTGAGGAGAGCGCATTCTGAGCGGGCAGGAAACAACACCTGATAAACCTAAGGGGGAGGAAGGAAGGAATGCATGTGCTTTGTGACACTGCCCGTCCGTGGCGAGCCGCAGAAATACGCCACTTGAGGACGACAGCGGAGCAGTTTGACCCTGTTCGTGTATCCCCCGTTCGTGCACCCCCCTGCCTTCTCCAAGCCCGTACAGAATGCCCAGGGCTTGGGCCTCGCAGCTGCCTCTCTGGGCACCCCGCAAGCGGGCAAAGCCGGGGTGCGCGGACCCTGCCGGGTGCGGGGAGGAGGCGCGGGACGGCGAGGGTCGCCGC
>VWZG01010259.1:298059-394535 GCA_013396735.1 Grallaria varia
GGGGCGGGGATGGTCGCACGGAGCCCGTGATGCGGAGCAGGGAGGGAGGGGGGGTCCCTTTCGGCCCCCGGCGTTGTCACCGGGATGGGCGAAGGACCTGCTGTTCCCACTACTGGGAACAACTGGCGGTGGCAAACCTGCCACACCAGCATGACTTAGCTCTATCCTCCATACAGACACATATCATGAGATTTATGATTAACAGTGCCAGCTTTTTACCTACAGAGGTATTGCCCCCTCGCAGCTATTCTGTTCTTTAAGTGGAATGGGAAGCGAATCCAAAAATACAGCCCAAAATGTGAAGTATAAGGGGTATAATGAAGAGATTATACTCAAACATGAGAATAATGTCATGGGGGATGGGAGGAGGTTCTAACTCAGCAACTTGCTAACACCTTTGAGTTATATTTTGCAAGTTCTCCGGGCACTCTTGGTCCTTGGTGCCAGGTCAGTGCAGGGGTGTCAGGACACCTCAGTTGTCTGTGGTACAGTGTATTCATCCACACTGCCCAACCCTGCAGGACCTCACTGTTTGTCATTTATACAGGATGTGTCTGTTCAGCCCCTAAGTAACCTCAAAAATTCCTGTGTAATTGTACATTTCTTGATATGCTGAAAGACAAGCACAGAAAAAAGCTGACTGAAGAAGAGTCTCCTTTTTTCTCTTCAACCTGTCAAGCTCAGGGTGGGTAGAAGAAATAATCAGCACAGGGAGGCCTTGCTGAGTGAGACATTTCTGGCTACCGGGTTGCAATCCCTTTCAGGCAGCATGCCAAGACATACCTGTCAGTGTGAGTGTAGCCAGTCTGCCTGTACCTTGGCCTCTCCCACCTACTGATTGTTCAAGTAGTACTGCATCAGTCCTGGGGATGTGTAAGACAAGGTAAAGGCCGGCCTACAAATGCTGTATCATCCAAACAAAATGGTCTCTGCTGTAGAAAGATCAATATTCCTTTTTGCTGCTTTTTTCTTGACAATCCATTTCTTACCAACATCACATGGTAATTGTTTTAGTCTTTCCAAAGCATGATCAGCTCTTTGATTCTTTCTCCACAAATCCCCTGACACTCTTAACATTTTCCTATGTGTTTCACTTTCAAGCTTAGCTTTCTCTCATTGTGAGCTTTTTTCATTGCTGTTTTCATATTAGGAGCCATATGAAGAATGTGATAAACAACATACAAGTTTGTTGGTGTTCTGCTAAAATACAGCATAGTATCTGACACTGGCCAAGGGGTGCTCATGTTCCCCTTCTTCTACAAGTCCTAGATTGACCTTCATGTTTGAAAAACATAAAACTGCACTACAAAGTCCAATGCATGTCTTTTCTATCTTCTAAGTTGTGCTTTATTAATTTCTTTAAGCTTATATTTGTTGTATTTGGAAAGTTTATTTTAAGATTGAATAATTATTCTACATTTTCTACTCTGGGCCAGATTTTGTCCATTGCCAAGATCTTATCCTTTTACATTTTTTTGATAAATATTTGCTCTGGATACATTTTTCTGAGCTAATAGAGCTACAAGGAGGCAGAGTGCAGACAGGTGCACTTGAAACATTTCTCTGTTGGGTTTTCCTGTATTAGCTTTTTTGCTGCAGACAATTTCTGACCTCAGGGTTCCCCAGTGTTTCCTTGTTGACCATGTTTTCTGCCATCCAAAACTGGAGCGGGGTTTTGTTATGGGCACAGCTAGTGTATGCTCAGGACACGACCCAGCTTCCATTGAAACCAACAGAAAGTCTCCCACTGATTTCAGCGTGTGTTGGATCAGGTCTGGAGTTGTGATCATATCTTCATGTCACTATGATCACAGTAAGCTGAAGCCTTCAGAAGCTGGAGGTGAGGGGATGTATCCTGTCTTTTTAAAAATAACCTCTCCCCCCACTCTGCTTTGATGCTGAGACAAGAAATGGGTCATTATGCGGAGTCAATGACTACAAAATCAACAAGAAAAGTAGTGCTGTCCTGGTCTCTAAGTAAATCTCAGTCTAAGTTCTCACATTTTGCTCCTGTCAGATGTAACTTATATGCAGCAGTAAAGGCTGGCCAACAACCACATCTTCCTACAAAACGTTTTCTGAAACTTGCAAATGTGGACCTTAATCAGACACAGCCCTGTTTGAGTTATTGACTAAGGTTAATCAGGGACACAAAGATTTGCCTGTGTGGAATGGCTTGTAGGCTCATAACTGCAAGAATACATGAAACTTAGAGTTTTTATTGTAGGTACATGTTTCAAATTCATGTCATTTGCTATGTGGTATTTTCATACCTACATCAACCCCAGCAAAGTAGCCATAAGGTAACAGACACCTCACTCGCTGGACAACAAACCACAGCCAGTTCATTAGAGAAGTTTTTGGTGGTTGTTTCAGCCAGCTTTTTGGATGGGTGTTTCTCTGGGTCATACAGTTGGCTGCCCATATTCTGGCTTAGAGTGTAAAAACTACCAGTAGTGATCCGGGGCTGAGTTTTTTAGAGGAGAACCTATTCCAGTTGGATTCATTACTAAACTTTCCTTTTCACTGCTTTTACAGACCCAACCTTAGCTACGCTCTGCTTCTCATGTTTTCTCCAGCATCTCTTGCCCTGCTGCTTTTTTCACCTTCAAGATCAAATTTTTGGGGATAAACAAGGAGGGCAAGGACAGTCTTATGAGTTTTTGTAGTGCTCAGCTGATATCAGGAGAGGAGAAAAGAAAACAAACCAGTTTTCATTCAGTAGATTGTGCAATCTCCTGTTTGGAAGAGGTCGTGTCAGTAGAGTTATTGTGTGATATGAAAGGAGGGCACTTGAAACAGTTCCCTAGAGCTCTTGAGGCAAAGCTGCATTCCTGCTATCTGTTAAACACAGGATGTGTTTTTTAATCCTTTATTACCTGTTACATGGAGTTACTTCCTTTTGTGGTCTCTGGATGTTAAACCTTCTTCATCCCTCTGTTGGCCACCATCTCAAGACACTTCAAAATATAGTTAACAGTCATCAGCACAGTTTGCAGTTGGGGCAAAAGTGTTTCTTTTTAAGGTAGCTTCTAATGGTTTAAATTTAAATATGATATCACTGGAAACTGGTAAGAAATCTTGGCACAAAAAGTCTAAGCTAAAATACCTACTGACTGCATTGTGGCAAGAACTTCATATCGTCCATCACCTTTATTTTCTTGGAGAAACAGAGCAAGAGTTGTGCTGTCTGGCACTGCTGAAGCCACTCAGCAGGCACTAGTGCTCAGTTATGAGGAAAGAAAAACATGAAGTGAGGAGCAGAGCAGAAATACTGCAGGTGGTGTTTGAGGGCTGGAGTGTTACTTGCCACATGCCATGTTCACAGAGTTTCACACTTATCTTCCACAGAATGATTTTCAGGGGAGGCCCAGTAACAGACTGTGCTACGAGAAATGTGATAGTGAGAAGAAAAAAATTTCCATGTGCTCAGAAAAGTCAGTAGGAGGAAGAAAATGCTTTTTTTACTTCTATGAGTGTATTTTAACAGTAATCTCCATGGCCCATTGCACAGTGCACATTATGATGTCTGTGTATTTGAGACTGTTGGGGTTGTTGTCTTAAAAAATGTACCTTTTAGTATGATAGAAAAGTGGCAAAGCTATGTTTAGAGAAATGTACCTCATTCTGGCAGACTGTTTGCTTGCATGTGTCAATCCCTGTCCTCGACTGAAGAGAAGCAGCTTAAGGTCAGGTGCAAATATAACAGCGTTCATCTGGAGAAGAGGTGATGACTTTTCAAAATAAACAGTGTGGGCACACGTGTCTGACTTAACTACTTCTTCGTTGTTTTAGGATGTGTGATTGTAAAGGAAAAAACCAGTGGTGTCTGACCTATTAAAATCATATAATCCATCCGTTCTGTGGTCATTGTGGTGACTCAATAGGCTAAGTATTGAGCTACCCTGAGCAACTGAAAATTTGTTTCCCAGACTTGGTTTCGGGAGTGGTTTCTGCAGCTTAATGTTTAGGGGAATGAACAACGGTCACGGGTAAAAATTTCAGAATCGGCCAAGTCGCTCAGGAACCCAAGATTGTGTAGATTGTGCAGAATTCTGAGACTCTTAATTTGCAGCAAAGCGCAGAAGTGAATTTTCAGCAGTTTCTTTAACGGAATCTAAAATTCCTCATAAGCTGCTGCGTACAGAAGTCACTTCTGAGAACAAGAGCTAAGGGATGGTACTCATCTCTCCTGCATTTATTTTTCTGCTATAGGTGTCTTACATGTGCCTAAAGGCAGCAACAATCATTTCCCTTCCCCAGTTCTTGATCCTGTTGGAAGTCAGACAGGCTATACAATTCAGGGAGGTGCTGAGGTTAATTGTTTTTGTTGTTACAGGTGCTCAGGGGAGGCAGCTGAAAGTCTTCAGATGCCAAACTGCAGCACTAATAAGCAAGTGGACTGTATCAGAGGAAGTTTGCTTAGCAAAGCTTTCGCTGTGCTGTGCCCTATGCTTCCATGAACAGCAGCATTTTTGTTTGTTGTGGGGAAAAAAGAAAAGAGGAAAAAAATAACGGAGTATGAATAAAGCAAATCCATTTCTTGAAGATGCCTGTTCTGTTTAGTGTAGTGTTCTTGAAACCCTTGTTTGTGCTAAGTACTCTTGAGCTGTTTCATGCACTACCAAAACACAGCACAAATCCAAATGGAACAAAATAAACTGCCTTTAAAATTTCAATTAGAAAATTCCACAAACCCCTTTAAAGCTAGAGAGAAAATGCAGATGAACCGTATCCAGTGACCCCAAATTCCAAATTGATAATTTGCAAGAGTGCTGGTTGCTGTGCTTAAAAACCACTGTCAGACACTCAGTGGGGTCATTACTCCCAGATGAGTTATAGATATTGTTGACTGGATGTTCTAAAAAAAGAGAGGTTCTCATCGAAAGTTTTGTTTTTCTGAAAAACATGGTTAAGTGATAGTCATTGACAACATATTGTTGTTGTTACTAGTGGGTATTGGCTTAAGCCTTTTATCCACCTGAAACCTTTAAATTTAGGGGAATACTTCTTTCTCCCTCTTATCATCTTGCTTGTCTATTTGGACTCTTTGAAATAATGTTTATTTGCATTGAAACTTACGGCTCGTTTTGTACTGTTGGACATTATGATAAAAACTTAAAGCCAAACCAGGACTGCTCTGAAAATAGAATATGCCTGCATGTCTGTAATTTGGACCAGAGGACCAGTGTTTTCACAAGATAAATCACTGTAGTTTTTACTCAGGGGTTTTTTATTCTTTTTTTTTTTTTTTTTTTTTTTTGTAGAGACTTAGAGGGGGGATGAATAGAGAGATTCAATGTTCTGTGCTCACAGACAGCACACAGACAGTTGATGGTGATGTGACTACACAGCTAAACAAACACAATGAAAGACATCTTTATATTCATGATCTTAATTTGGGCTCCATTCAGCTTGAGACCTGATGCAATTTGGATGTCACAACTGACAACATCACACCTATTCTCACAGGACCAGAGGCCGTTCATCTGAAAAAAGGCTAAACCATAATCTTCTAGTTTAGGGCTGGACTTGCACTTCTGTGAGGTAAAAAAAAAATAAAAAAATCTAATTGTACATTGCTTTCAGTGAAATCTGAGGGATAAAAGGATCCAAAGGATATTTTACCAGTTGATGTATTAGTCCTTCAATTGTAGTTAAGGATCCAGGTGTCCTCAATTTAAAACTGCCAGTAATTTAAAACCGTTTTAAGTATTCGAGGCAGCATTTACTGAAATGCCTCCAGAAATGTGTCTGCTCATGGAGTTAGTACAAGTACTGTAACTCTCTCGAATCTTTCCTGTCTCTTGGTTCTCTTTATCTTCCCATTCCTTTTTTGTTCACTGCAATTACAGTGCTTGACACAATAGGGTGTTGTGGGACACGTTCTCTTTCCAAGGGTATGTTTTTATGGGTTTTCTGTTGTGGCCGTAGTTGTCCCTGGGCTGAGTGCTGGTGTGTGTTGGAGCTCCCTTCCTTGCAAGGCGAGGGAATATCCTCCAGGATTGTCCCAGCAGCTAAGGAGCAGCTGTGGCTCGTTCCCAGGGGCAGGGTTTAGGAGGTACTACTGCATCCTGGAATTTGACCAGAGGGCACACTGAATTGTTCGGGACATGATTTGTCCTCCATATGCAGTTGAACAATATTTTGCTTGATACGCCAGAAAGAGAAGTGTTTTGAATGTAATGGCTGCATATTTTACAGCTGAGAACATACTGAAAAGCTGAAGGGTTTAGGTTAAAAAGCAGATTTTTTCTTTACTTTTGTAACTCAGGGCTGGAAACTTAGTGAAGTCAATGAGAATTTTGCCTTTGGCACAGGGATCTCATCCTGGGACTTCATGTTAGGTGCACATTCATAACATACGTAGGAGGTACAATAAATACATTTCTCTGTTTCCAGTTCAAACTCAGCCTCAGTTCCTGAGGTTGGTTCACTCTGCCAGAACTGAAACTGTCATTCTGCCTCTACCCTTATTAATGATGGTAATGGCATAACTGAAGTGGACCGATTTCACTGTTGTGTCTTCTGAGTGGAACTGGAAGACAGAATCATAAAACCTACGCCTCCGAAACCAATCCACACCCTACCTTTGCCACCACTATCAAGGATGAATTTTGGTAGATGATTGCCAATTAAAGGAGAAGAAGGGTTCAGGTAAAGAGGCAGGATGTTAAAATTGTAACAGAAGACTTCTTTTTTTTTTTAAACCTTCCTTGCGCTCAATTTCACAATCCATTTGTTTACTAATATACTTAATTTTCATGCTACCGATGTTCATTGGTTAGTATTGCTATGTTCATTTGTTAATACTGCTATTGATTTGTTTATATGACAAGTGAATTTATGTGTAATTTTACTGTTTTGTTGTTTAAAGAGTGATGCTCTTGCGCTTTTCCTGTCTTCTCCAGACAGAGGCCTGATTTGTTTTGCATATTAACAGGCTTATGCATTTATGAACTTTGTAGGATAGGTTTTGAACTGAATGACATTTTCCCAGAAAAGTGAAGTCAGCAAAACGATACCAAGCTATGCCTTTGTTGGGGTAGGGGTGGTATCCCTTTTGGAAGAATTTGTAATGAGGAATTAGGACTCGTTTCCACTTAGGAAGCCTTTCCTGCCTAAGAGTACTTTTCTCAAAAATAATTAGATGTTTTTATTTCCCTTCTCCTTTTGCATTCCAGAGAAAAGCTGCAGTCTCTCTCTGGTCTGAGGAGAGATAAACCCTCACAGTGTCGCAGGCTGAGCCTTCCATAGCCCTGGAGGGAGGGAGGCCAGAAAAGATAAGAAGCCTGGAAAAAAATCAGGAGGTGTGACTTTCTCATCCAGGAAAGGACAGTGACATAATAAATAATACTGAGCTATTCAGAAAAAGCATAAATACACTTCTCTGCCAAGTAACATGGGTGAAGGTTAAATTTAAAGGAGCTTTGGGAAAGAGGAATGCTTTGGCCAGGTGTTGAGAAGAGGTAAGAGTGGGAAAAAGAGGCATGTAAATAAATGTGTGAAATTAGAAACTGGTACAATTTTAGAAATGGGCTGTTGACAATTCAGAGATGAACACAGTAGAAAATAAGACAGAGATTTAGGCATCAGACATGTGCAAAGACTGGAGGAAAAGGTCTTTTCCCATGCCTTTCACAATAGAACTGCTTTCTGAAGTTGTGACTCTGTGTAGCTGCAGCAGCAGCAGCAATCCACCTCCTTAACCTCCTGTTGGTTCATCCCTGCCTTCAGCTGGCTAGCGTATATATTTGCATTACCTGTAGCTTTGCAAGGACTTGCATGCTCAACAACTTGCCCTAGTATTTTTACCTGTTGCTCTCCTTAACTCAAAGGGGAAATTATTTTCTCCTCCCAAGTGTTTTCAAGGCATGGTATAGTGCCTGGTGTACTGGGGAGGGGATGATGTCTGGGTAAAACAGGGCTACTTTGTGCAATATTTTGGCTCTTCTAGAATAAGGAGCATTATGCCCAGCGTGGCATTGCATAACATGAGGGTACCACTGGCCAGTGAAACTTCTCCTGCCAAGCAGACCTGTTTCTTTCAGTTGTTTTTGTTCACTGTCTCGCTTTTGTGGCCCAGAGGGAGATGTATGTGTGTTGACTAGAGATCTTAGATTCCACAGGGAAACTTTGTGTCCTGTATCATGTCCTTTTTGCCTGTATCATGGTCAGTCTCCGATGCCTGAGAGTCATAGGTCAAGGACGGGATTTTCTGCCAAGAGTTTGTTGCCATGTGTGAAAGAATGGATGGCTCGGCATGTGAGGCAGTGCTTGTTTTAAGTAGTGTGTTAAGTTCTGAAAATGGTGCCTCTTGTAAATTAGGTGCCAGGAGTAAATTAGGGGTTTCCAACTCCAGCATAAAGGTCCTTGTCCAAAACCCCATTTATGACAGGTGGTAGTAAGAAAGAAGGAATCACTTGTTTTTGTCTGAACCCATGCTTTTTTTTTTTTAAATCTTTGATAAATATAGGTCCTTGACAAACATATGATAATCAATTTAATAGTTCTTTTGAGCATTGTGTGCACACGTTTGGCCTTTGTCCCTCTTGATTATTAAAAGATGCTTCCCTTGCATCACAAAAAGTGAAAAAGGTAAGGTAACTTCTGCAGTTCTGCATTTTACTCTGAGAATTTTATTAGCAACACTCCTGTAGTCAGTAGGGCTGTTCCCATGACTTAGCAATGACCATATTTTTGCTTTTTCAGATTTTTGTTTTCATATTTTTATGATTTAAAAAATTATTGGCATCAGAACCTGAATTTGGCAGGCATTTTCTTCTTATACAGTGCTCACACTGTAGTTATTGCAAGTTTTCAGTCTTTGGCTACTAAGAGTTCATATGTCTGGGGATGTACTTAGCTATTCATTCCATGAAAGCCTATTTTATCCCTTTCATTCCTTCTGAAATTTACCCTGCCATTCTGGCATCATCCACACTATGCTTTGTGCATTCAATCCAGCCCAGAGGGAACTTCCATCCAGCCTTCTGCCTTTCCCTACTCAATAGTTCCTTGTTGGTTTAATAATGCTCTGAAACTTGGATCCCTCTGGGTTGCTGCCCCTGTTTCCATGTTGGAGGAGCAGAAGGGAGGGGAAACAGGCTGGAAATTCCCTCAGGTGCCACACTGCATCTGAACAGCTTATTCCCTTTGCAGATAAAAGTGAGTGATCTCAGGACATTATTGATTTATTGTCTGCCAAAAGTAACCTTTAGGATTCCAGCACTTAAGATGACTTAGATTATCAGATATCATTGAGAGATACCAAATTATGCTAATTCTGGAGCTCTGTCTGCAATTTTTTTTTTGGTAAATAAAAAAAGGACGTGTTTCAAAACTTAATGGAAATACACGTAGAACTGCATAACTGTCTAATCCAAGCCAATCGTCCCCAAAAAGCCATCTAAAAGCTACAAGTATAAGAACACAGTAGGTTTATGGAGTTCAAGAAAAGTAGTAAAAATTTTGATTACTGCCTTCTTTTGGATCTTAGAAGGCTGAAGTTTTCTTTCAGTAGCTCCTCCCTAAATTATAAACAAACTTCATTGCAGTTCAAATTATTTTTTTAATATGAAACAAAACATCCAAGAAGTGGCTTATCCTTAAGTTCATTAAACTCATTTGCCCTTCTCAAATGGAAAGTAATGTTGTATACTCACTAGTTATCTCATTTTCTATATGTATTGTTTTTACTGAGGACAGTTCAAAATGGAATGTGATATTGTAAATGGCAGCAAACAATGCAGCAGGCCAAAATTATCACGTGTTGCAACATCTCTTATTAAGGTTGCTTAGGATGAACCTTGTTTCTTTACTTAATTTAAAAAATAACTTTGGAATAATATCCTACATATTCACCTTTTGGACAGTTGCATAGTTCACAAGTAAATCATTCCAAAAATGGCTTCACTGACCCTTAATGCTTGACTTCTTGTGCAGTAATGTGTTCTTCAGAATCTGCTCTTTTATAGCTATTTCCAAATGTTATTTCATATTTTAGAGTGAATGTTCAAAACATGCTGTCAGCTGCTTTATCAGGAAAAGTTTTATGATGTCTGTAACTAATATTCCACGTTGTCTGTTTGGATCAAATGATTTGCTAATGTACATTTTCTTCAGTCTTTGACAAAGTGAGAAAAAAAGCCCCCCCAAAAACACCTCCATACGACGTAATCCTTCTTACCAGCAGGATAAAGACCAAAAACCTCTGTTCTGCTCTGTTTTTATTCAGAGCTTGAGACCAGTTGCTGGGGAAAAAAAGTGGTGTAAAACAGTGATGAAGAGAAATTACTTGTAAGACTTTCCACTGAAATTTAGATCTCTGATGGTGCCCATCAGTTGCTCTATCGGTTCCGGTACTTTCACACTTAGAAAGACTTATCTGCCCTCCTCCCATCAGTTCTTTGTGGAAATTAATTGTTGCTACTTCATCTGAAAATCAGATGGCTTGGTAGATAAGAGAGTTCCTAAAAATGTGATGTGCTTGGCACTTGCTGTTTATTTTGGTGAGACCCTTCACAGAAAAGCTGGTGTGAGACATTTACAGCTGCTGAACAGCTGGAAATTTCTCCTTCGGTAGCCTGTCTGTGCGGAAACTTACTGTTTGTATGGATACCCTTGTTTCAGAAATTCATGTTTTTGAGGGGGAATGGCCTGATCTTCCCCAGGTTTTCCAAGGGCAGTTCTGTGCATGGCAGTGCAAAACACTCCTATGGAGCACAGAGTCCATCCAGTGAGCACAGTGAAGAAAGATTACATTTTTCATTCTTTCAATATCATTTCCAACTGCGGTTTTATCATATTCAGATACTTCTCTTGCCAGGAAACATCTTATTTTGCCATACTTTTAGGCAGCAAGCACTGGAAAGTTTACTCATGCTATGCAATTATGGCAATTCTCAGAGGATGTTTATTATTTGGAGAGCAGAATTCTGTACAATGAGGAATTCTTACTACAATTACTCCCCAAATTAATGTATCACTATTTAAACAGACCCAGATTTGTTGATTTACATCTTCTGTACTATAAATTAATTTATTTTTTTTCTTATCCCCGATGGTATCTGGAGACTTTGAACAAGATATACTGGTCTAGTGGCAAATATCCCTTTCCATGACAGAGGGGTGGCACTAGGTGACCTTTAAGGTCCCTTCCAACCCAAGCCACTCTACGATTCTGTGATGACATGGACACCTCCTTGTATCACTTTAAATACTCGTGCACAAAACGACACAGAATTTGCAAAGCCAGATGAGTTTGTTACCCTGTCTGTCCCAGAAAACTGTGGAAGGCACGAATTTGGATAGTGTAATTGATAAAGTGTGAGGGTGAGGCATTTCCTGTACCTTTTTTATTCATAGAAAAGAGGAATTAGGGAGAGTAAAAGAAGAGAAGGGTATGAAAGTGCTGACACCCTATTCCATTTTGTTTATCTGCTTGTTTCTGATGAGTGAAAATGTAAGACCACGTAACTGCCTCAACATAGCAGAAGATAAGAAAATTGCTATTGGTTTACCTTATCTTCCGTTCTGCCTGTCTCTAAACCAAATGTAAGTGTGTAGCTATTGATTCTCAATACATTTATGCATATTTTTGTTTATTGACATTAATATATTAATTTTTGGCTAGTTACATTGACTGCAAGAGTAGGCAATTTCACAACATATGTTCCTCATAGCCAGGTTATTTTAAGTTCCTACATTCCTAAAGTAAGCAATTTAGTCTTCTGAAGTAGAAAACACTTGGGCAGTAGAGACGACGGCAAAATTACTTCTAATTTACATACGTCCAGAGTACCCAGTCTGTCACATCTGTTGTGTTAACCCAGTCAAACCAGGTCAAAGTGATGTACAGTCAGATGATGTTTGAGGCAGCGCCAAATGCACGTACCAAAACTGCTTAGGTGGAGCCCGGTACAGGGATCCATGGTGGAGCAAGTGGGACCTCCTGTTTTACTGTGGTTTTGAAGTCTAACCCATCTGAAACACACTTTGATTCCCTCTAAAAGAATGGAAGAATTCACTTACAAAACTTGTATTGTGTCTCTGCAGAACATGCATTGTATCTGAGATGCTTATATACTGTAGCAATAGTAACTACAAACGTTGTTTAGTGTGTTCAAATGGACTTTGTGTTACAGTTTATAACTGTGGAAGTTTTCTTCAATTATTCAGTATTCTCCTCCACGTTGCACTAAACAATTATCTGCTGTGTTGCAAGTGCTGCATCATTAACAATCAGTCTGATCTTCATCATTCATCCCCCCAATATCTGAATGCAGTTTCAGGCTGTAAAAATCCATGGATTATTGCTGTAGATAATTTTTGTATGTATTTTTAAACTTCCCTTAAAATAATATGAAAAGTAGACTACCATCTCGTCATTACAATACGTGGATGATGGAACACCCCTCCACCCGGATACTTTCTGTAAGAATTGGGGAGCAGCAGCCAAATCACCATCTTGCCCAGAGTGAGTTTGCTCTCCAATTCTTTTCTCCTTACCAGCTGCCTTCCTCAGAAGTCACTTTCCTGCTCCTTGAATGAGTCCAGCTAAGGGGTTAATGTGACACATAGAATGCAGGAGATCAAGTCAGCAGACCAGAAAACATACGGATAAATGAAAATTCTGCAAAGATTTCTCAAAAACAAATTTGTTTTTTCCTGAGTTACTGTACTCTCAGAGCAGTACGATTTCTGTCAAGTTAGCTGTAGTAAGTGACTATATAAAAAAAAAAAGTCCCAAAGAGCAGTTTTTATGACAAGAAGATGTTTCACATAGTTTAAGTGTTTGTAGTTAAGGGTATAAAATATTAATATAAATAAATACCAGGAAACACAGAATATGCAAAAGTTGGCTTAAACTTTTAGAAATACTTTTTGAGGGAGTTGAGATTGAGTAAAATGTTATGTTTGCTTCTCAGCATCTCCTCAGGTTGCCCATTTGAGATAAGTTGATAGCCGTGTTAGGTTTTAAACATTTTCGGCTTGTTTTTAATTTGAAATGGAACAACAAATAAACACCTGATGTAGCATCTGTAAAAATCAGTGAAACATTTCTGTCTGATTTCACAAGACTTTGGGTCAGGTTAATGTTTAATTTTGGAGAAGGGCCTATAGAGCTGGATTTCTCTCTAATTACAGATCTGGTAGATGGAAATTGTAAAAAGTAGCAGTTACATGAGGATCTGCTGTTATGATGTGGAAAGAAAATTGTCTCTTGTCAATTGGAAACATGAGAGATGGGAGAGAATCTGATGGGCAGAAAAGTGGGTTTTGCTCCTGCTCTTCTCTGGGGAGAGAATTCGGGAATTTATTATGTAGTCTTTGAATAGAAAGTGTGTGGTAATGTTGGGCACCTCAATTTTGCAATGATTATTCTGACACTGAATTTTAGAAAATGTTGAACACTGTCCCTCTGAAAATTTGTCCTTTTCAAGTACCTTCAGGTTGAACATCCCAAATAAGAAGCAGTTCAAAATCACTGGTCAGTTTTGAAAATCTTGCCCATTAAATGTGTAAAATAATGTAATTAGAAGCAGCAAAAAAACTGTAAAATATTAATATGAGACCGTGCAATTTTAAAATAATTATAAAGTGATTTTCACTTTAAAAGAAAGAGTTTGTTTCATTACTGTTATGATTATAGGAATGGTAAAGGAAAAGCCTTTCAGCATGTACAAAAGTTCTAAATTCATATAATTAAGCAAAGCGCAAAGAAAACTATGGTTCCCTGTCAGTGTCTGTAGGACACTGGGCTCTGTGTTGGGAAAACACCCCCAAACTGGGTAAGCATAGCTGTCTGCTAAAGACTTCAGTTTGTATTTGTGTCAGATGTTAAATGGTAAAGCTATTTTTGTCATGTTTTAAGCAGCAGGGGTAGTCTAAACATGTTCAATAGGTCTAGTGACCTTTTCCTGAGTAATGGAAAAGTTTCAGCTGTGCCAATGTAGTATATTTATACCAATATTATTTACAGGTCTTGCCCTCTGTGCTATTGCTTCTTAGAACTGTCTTTGAATGAAAAATAAACGTGTCAGGGTTTTAATACAATTAAAACGGTTATAAACATTCTTAAAAATAGAAATGTATGCTTAACCATGCTTGCTTTAGCTGACTGCAGTGTGTTCAGCAACTGTTGTTTCTGTGATGGACTAACAAGTAGCCTGTGAAATGGTTCTGCATCAAAGTGATGTGTGCCCTAAAGGAAGTACTCATTATCTTGAAAAGTAAGGGTTTGAAATTAATTTTAATCCACTAATTACTTATATGTTTTCAGTCCAGTTGACTTTTAAGAACATACTGAGGTCTGCCAGTCCCTTGTGATGCACCGTGGATATTGCAAACAGGGGATCCTACAAGCAGTGTGCTGTGTGTGACTGTAGAAAGCCACTCCCCACCTCCCAAAGGTGGAAAACTTGCTGTCATAACAAAAAGTAAAAAAGCTCAACAGATGACCAGAGAAAAACAGCTTTGTGAAGAGCAAGTTTAGCAAATAGTCCAACCTTTGAATTGTTCCCTTTGAATGCTGAGCATGTTTCACCTGAATCCTATCTCCCCAGACCTGATTTCACACAGTACTTTCCTTTAATTCATTCAGGCACTGAAAACAATGTGGTGGTGTAATTAGGGTTAATTTTACAAGCAAATAGAGCTGAAGGTCGCCTGCATTCAGGAGATGGTGCCATCCCTCAAATCCCCACGTGAAATAAGAAATAAGGCTCCTCAGAGAGAGCCACCACTGCTTTTGGGAGGTCTCAGGAAGTGATGCCCAAAGGCTGTTCGGCATCTTCGGGCAGGGAGCCCTGTCAGGGAGCCAAGTCATCCAACTGATAATATCAGGACTGATTGGTTAAGTTTGTTACCAGAAGGGACCAGCAGGCATCAGTATTCTCCAATCCCTTAAGTGCAAGGCTGGGAAGGTCTCCCAAGTTGCCATACAACCTGTTCCTCCACCCTGGAGAAGAAAAGCTTCATATGAGTTCTCCCTGATCCCTGATTTTCTTACCAGTTCTTGTAAAACCTGCAATGTAAGAAGACATACAGGCAGTTTCAGAGTATCTCCTAAATCGGCCCTCCTTGCCTCAAACAACATGGAGAACAATTGGTATTCATTTTTAGCTTTTTATATATTGGCCATCTTATGGTCCTACCTCAGTCTTGCTTTTGTAGACTATACATGTTCAGTTTCTTCATAGATCCTGTTTCCTAAACATCACACTGTTCTTGCTGTGCTTTGGATTATATCCCCTCTGTTTAACTGTTCCCTTAAAAGAGGCATCCAAAAGCAGGAGCGACATCAGTACTGTGGCCTCGGCAGGGCTAAACTGAGCAGAATAAATGACCTCCCTAAAGACCCAGAACTGTAAACTTCCCTTTCTAAATCATTGCTGTGTACTGTACCACATCTCAATGGATATGTGTTTCTATTGCCATTTCCTCTATGGCCATGGAGTAATTAATGTCTTCCCTAATTACATGTTTTCTTTCACACAGGCATCCCCTCATTTGCCACAATTCTTCTATTTTGCACACTTTCAGTGAGTTCCAAACGGAATTTTAACGCATTGTATTTGAATCTAGTCACTAATTTATGCACTCAGCTAACAATATTACTTCTGATTGACAGCTGCTGAAGGAAGAAGAGTAAGACCTGCACAAAGACTTCTGGTTGAAATGAAGGAGTTATTTTAACTTTGGAGGACGGGAAAAAGAATGAAGTTCAGTGCCAGGATTTCGGGTTGCATTTGTTTCCAGTGAAGTGAATCTCCATTCTTCATGAAATTTATTTAAAAATACTTAGATCTTTGAACAGAGATATTAGGAAGTTGAAGTGCACTTAGCTTTCAAACTGTGTTGTCTGATTGTCTGGCCTGACTTCCAAATTCCCTTGAAAACAGACACAGTGTTTTGGTTTTTTGTATGTTGGACAGATATCTGAAAGGCCTGAATCATCCCTTTTAAGAAAATCATTGCAGATGGAAGGTCGAAATCATTACGTGCTGGGGCAGCAATCTGGTACAAGTGTGTGTTCTCACGAATTTTTCCAGGGAATATTCCATAGTGAAAGACAAGTTTGCTCCACCAGAATAGGGACCTCCTCCCCTTCTGTTCCTCAGACTTCATCATGATTACCTTTCATACAGGAATGCATACTTAAAAGCAAGTTACTGGCCAAGTATATGAATGATGGGATTTACAATCTTGATTAAGAACATTACAGGGTTCCTGAATTTCATGTAGTCCCTGTTCATGGTGTCAGAAGATCATTCTATGTTCATACACAGAAGTTAAGGTGTGTAAGAAGCTGCAGTACCCAGTTCTAGTTGACAAAAAGTTGTTTTATATATTGTTATTATTCTTTTATTCTAAAATATCTGTCTGGAAAGGGAGAGTATGTAAGTTTAGTTATTTGTGATAAAGGGACCTCATTCTGCTATGCCTTTCTAATGTGTAAAATAGATATTATTATATGTGGCAGAGCTAAGATCCAATTTCATATCCTCTCTCAGATCACAATTAAGAGAAAGATGTGAAAACTCCAGAAAAATACGACAATTAGAATCATAGAATTGTTTAGTTTGCAAAAGACTTTGAGGATCATCCTGTCCAACAGTTAACCTAACGCTACAAAGTTCACCACTAAATCACGTCCCTAAGCACCACATCTTCAGGGCTTTTAAATACTTCCAACAATGGTAACTCAACTACTTTCCTCGGCAGCCTGATCCAATGCTTGACAATCCTTCTGATGAAGAAATTTTTCCAAATATCTAATCTAAACCGCCCCTGGCACAACTTGAGGCCATTTTCGCTTGTCTTATCGCTTGTTCCCTGGGAGAAGAGACTGACACCTACCTGACCACAACCTCCTTTCAGGATGCTGTAGGGAGCAATAAGCTCTCCCTTGAGCCTCTTTTTCTCTGAGCTAAACAACCTCAGCTCACTCAGCCACTTCTCATTACACTTGTGCTCCAGAACGCTCACCAGCTCTGCTGCCCTTCTCTAGTCGTGTTCCAGCACCTCAATGTCTTTCTTGAGTTGAGGGGCCCAAAACCGAACACAGTGTTTAGTGCAATCTCACCAGTGCCAGGTACAGGGGGACAATCACTGCCCTAGTCCTGCTGGCCACGGTTTCTGTTACAAGCCAGGATGCCATTGGCCTTCCTGGCCACACTGCTGGCTCATGTTCAGCTGCTGTTGACCAGCAATCCCAGGTCCTTCTCCACTAGGCAGCTTTCCAACCACTCTTCCTCGAGCCCGGAGCACAGCATGGAATTATTGTGACCCAAGAGCAGGACCCAGCACTTGCCCTTGTTGAACCTCATACCACTGACCTCAGTCTGTTGATCCCTCTGTAGAGCCATTGTACCCTCCAGCAGATGGACACTCCTGCCCAGTTCGGTGTCATTTGCAAATGTACTGAGGGTACACTTGACCCCCCCTATCCAGATCATGGATAATGGTATTAAACAGGACTGCAGGCTTCCTGCTGTCCTCTAGAGGTAAAATGAAGAACAGAAACTCAGGTATGTTTTTTATCTTGTGATGTGTTGGGATTTTTGGGGGGTTTTTGTGTGTTTTTTTTTTTCTTTTTGGTGATACTCTCAATCATTGTAACCATGTTTTTTTCTGGCTCCCTCTACCTGTTTAAATTCTGTTTCCTGTTTCTTATATCTTTACAAGCTGACTGGATGCCTTAAAATCTTTGAACTCTCGAAAGAGCATTTCCACATTTCAGTTTTGAGCATGAACTCTTTCAATGGAGTCATTTGCTGCCCTCTTGTATCTAGCACAAAGAGGGTGAGAAATGTAATAAATAAATTATAATGTAACCATGTCATTTCCCTCCCTATTATTCTGTCTTTCCTAAGGTCTTTAGTATATGCTGAGAGTTGAGTCCTGGCCTTCCTCACTCTTTTTGGTCTCCTCTAAGCCCTGCTGTGATTTTCCAGTAACCTTTATTATTATTAACTTACTCATGGAAGTGTCACTGTACTAGACTTTTTTACAAACCCAAGAACAGGAAAATAATTTCTGACCGCAAGTATATTTTGATATCATGTGGTTCTGCTAGTATATACCATATTCCCTCGGAGGTGATTCCATTGATTCATTGGAAAGCATTATAGTATGCTGGTCACATCTTCCATTCCTTTCCTTTTGAGTTATGCTGGTGTCTATTGAGGGCTTCAATTTATGAATATACTATTACTTGTGGAAACACACAGATGCTCTTTATTAAGGACAGTGCATCTTTTAGCCCCTTGCAAAGCACAACTCCCTTAAATACAACGTTTTATTGTTTTCCTGATTTTCAACTTCAAATACAATACATTGTTCTCAGGGGTGCGATTTGGTGCATTATTAAGGAGTGTCAAACGGACAAAAAGGGTCAGCAGGGGAAACAGCATTCTTGCCAAGGAACTTCATTTCCCTCAGTATTTGCCAAAGTAGCTGATCTAATTTATGGGAAAACAATCAAAATAATAAGAAATTGCATAATTTTTTATAGAGCTTCATACCTAAAGTCACAAAAATATGTCATTCTTTCTCTGGTGTTGCTTTGACTTTGCATCTTTTGATTGTTGTATTTAGGATTTTCTTTCTTCATGTACTTCTTAATTAATGGGACTTAAATTGCCTCATTCTCTCTGCTTCAGAAACTGGTAGTCCTGGCAAAGTTCCTCATATATGTTGCTAATTAGTAACCTGATACAGTGGGCTTGATTGCCCTGAAGAAAAATAATGAAAATAAATAAAACAGCCTTTACAATCTGTGAGTGATTTAAGTCAGACTAAAAAATATTGCTTTTACACAATATCAGATTACATTGAGAGTCACATGTATTCGCACAGTACTGTATTTGTACAATATACCATACTCCTGCACCACTGCCAAACATGTGAGATCAAATATGGTAAATTACTGTTGTTGTTGAGGTCTGATACACCAGAAGAAAAACACAAGTCTGAAATTACCGAAAACTTCATGGGAAAGAGGAAAGGAGTTCCCAGAAATATACTGAAAAACGAATGCTCCTCCGTTTGGAAATGAGCTGGCCAGAGCCTTCCAAAAGCAGATGAACGTTCTTGACCTGATGAGTGTTTATCAACTGTCTGCATGTCTGCTTGGCAGCTTCTCTCCCTTGAAATATTCTTCAACTGAGGACCTGGGAAGATGAGGTTAAGTAGTCACACTTTTAGTAAAGGTTCCCATTCTCCCTGTCCATCTTCGGTGAGAAACGTTAAAAATAATGGTACTGTAGTGGGGTACACAAGAGAACCCCAGAATTACTGCCTGGATGTGCCTGTCCATGCACTCTAGAACAGAGAATTTGTTTGGGATATTTTAGTGAAATTCCTTCTAGACAGTGTATTTCTAGCTTCTTTCAAAACATTTAAAAATGCTTTTTTACAAAGAACTGGCAGAGAATTAAGTGGTACCCCAAAGGCAAACAGGTGCTTCAAACAAAGTCAGCTTGGAAATAATTGCAGTGACCCCAGCTTGAGATCTTCAATAGCAAATACTCTTTCCTGCTGAGTAATACAGTATCTCAGATACAAATAACATGCAAAATTTTGCTTTCATTTTTCAGTTGCTTTATAATGGTAGGTAATATAAATCCTGGCTGGAATGAGCAAATGTTTTAAGGTTACAGCAGTTGCAGCTGGGAAAACTGAATGAACAGGTTAAAGCCCTAGATACATGAAACCCCACACGTCTTTGCAGGGAAGGAAAGTCTGTTGTTCAAGAACCATTGTTCCATTGTGTTTTGGGACAGGATTTATGTTTTTTTTCTTTCTTAATACAATGCGTGACTTAACTGGTTCATGGTTGCTGGTTTGTGTCTCTCCAGTACTACAGCAATCAAAAAAAAAAAAACCCTGAAAAAACCCTAGAATGGCATTTTAAGGCTCCTGTACTGTAAGTTACTTGTTCAAAGCCACAGAATAAAATTATGCAGAGCCAGATTTAGCACACAAGGAGTTTCTTTTAGCCAATCTCAGTCTCAGACCATTATTTTCTTCTTTCTAGCAAACGACCTTGTCTGATGTTCCTCAATACATCACATAGGTCCTGCCATGCCACTGCCAGCACCTCTGCTCCTCTGAGTCACTACAATGGCCATTGGACAGCGAGCAGCTCCTTTCTTCTAGGTTTGATGCTCATGCGGAAGCCTTTGGAAGTGCAGAAGTAAACTCCAGGGCGCGCATGGATGTGTCAGGTGATGGGCAGGCTGGCGTGCTTCAGGATTGGGAGGACCCAACATAGGACAGAGGGCTCGTTGCAGACCAAGCACCTGTAAAGAAGCTGGTAGCATGATCTTGAGATTAATGACTTATTTTTCTGACAAATGCTGAAAAAATATTTCGTTGTTTTGACTTGCATTAGTAACATGCAGAAGAGTAACCCACTCAGAAGACAAGTCAATAGATAAGTTTATTTGTTTCAGGCCTTTATTAGGGTCCAGGAACCTGTCTCTGTGTTATCTGGGCTGTCTCCTGGGAGTCACCTTTATCTGTCTCCTCAGATTTCAAAAAGGAATTTCAGGGGTAGGATGGTATTTGAATACCCACTCCTGACAGTATGTCCTCAACACAAGTGCCCCACCTCGTGACTGTGTGGGAATGGTGAATTCTGGCTTTGCATTGAACGCAATTGGTCTCCTATCCAGAAAAATACTTTCTTTAGCTCAGGAGAGGAAAGTACTGAATGCATCATGTATCCCACCTGTCTGATAGGATTACTTCCAGCAAAGTCAGTGGAATTATTTGTGCAGGATATGGTCCAGTGTTAAGAAATTCTTTTAAAAAATAGGAGAAAAAATGCATGTATGTCTTTAAATATTGGAATTTATCCATTTTCAGGAACAGACAAAGGGAGTATTACGGATTATGAGATCATTAAAAACATAGCATACACAAGGGTGTGAGCCATAGGACAGGGCAGGGGGGAATAGGATAGGAAAGGGTGGGAAATAATCTCAGTCAGGCAATTAGGGCAATTTGTCCAAACAACATCTTCAAATCTCTTTCAAGGTGCCTGACTGGGGTACCTGGTTTCAGGTTGGGGCTTTCTCAGTGTTACAATTTAAATAATTAAATTATTTTTAAAATAATATTAGGTGTTGGCACAGACTGCAAACATGTTAGTTTTTTTCTGAAAAAAACCAAATTAATTAAAAACAATTTCCTCTCTGGTTTCTTTGTCAAGAAACATCTATTTTGGGGATTCTGTGTTTCCCCTCCAGAAGCCAATGAAATCTCAGGCAGTATACTTAGGACTTGGCTGGTTTAAAAAAAAAAGAAAAAAAAAGGAAATTATTTATTATTTTAAAATATTTTGCTTTAAAATTATAACTTTTATATTCATGCACATTTTGTTATTCATTTTGGCTGGTTAATACTTCTCTTTATAAAACAACAACTTAACCATTCACCTTTCATATGCCATTAAATTTAGAACCTGTGTAATCTTAGGTTTCTGTGCTTGTTATTGCCAGGACTTAGAGAAATTCTCTGTAAAACTTGGACGTGAGGTATGTCTGGGTTGAACAAGGGCAGTGTAAATCTTGGTTCTGCTTCCTCAGGGTTGCCACGCAAGGGAGCAGAGCCACACTCTCTGCAGTTCTCATCTTGTGTCCCTGCCACTGTGGAAGCTGAGTTCATCCCAGCAGCACATCAAAGTGTGTCACTGGGGTCTACTACGCACATGGTCAGTCTGCCTCTCCCAGAGCCAAAAAATGTAGGTGGTGGAGCCTCTTATTCTGCGGAATGGGTGCTGGAGACCAGCTTGGAGATGAGTAGGATTTGGTTGGATTTTTCTCATTCTTCTTTACTGTGTTGTTTCATAATGTCCATTTTGCTGTCCATATGGAAGACGGCAAAATCAAGAAAATAGGGCTTTTTTGGGTTTTGGCCTTCTTCCTGAAAGTATTCAGGCCATCTCTTGAAGTTACAGTGGCTATCCCTGCGCTGTGGGTTAAATATATGCATTTGTCAGATCAAAGTTTGAACTGCTGTTTCACCTGAGTAAAGGTGGCACATGTCCCTCATGCAATGATATCAATTCACAGGTTACAAAATTTAAAGCAAAAGATATTTACTGCATGAAATAATTTATAAGGCAAAGGATAAGGACAAAGAAAACATGAAAAAAATTATTGTTAAAAATGCAAGTAAAATTTCTGTGTGAATTAAGTTTTAAGTAAGGATTTAAAATTAAATTTATTAGTTTAATTTTTATTCCCAGGTGTTGTGGGATGATGGGTAGGTTTAAATCTAGAGGAGACTCAGAGTTCTAGGTTAAAAAGCAGCTGCAGCTCCCTGGACAAACTGAGGTTGACATGTTCCCCAGTGCAGTGACAAACATCTGCTCAGAGAAAGAGAACGGTGTGTGGAACTAAGCGGAGACTGTGTGGCCCCACCTCTATTCAAATCCCAGCAGAATGGGGGAACACTGGGGCACTCGGACTGTACAGTACCTGTGTGACAAGGGAGAACCAAGATATTCTGCTGCTGAAGCCAACACCCAGATGGAACCCCCTCCTCAGGTGCCAACCCTCCCATGAGGCACCCCATTCAGAAATAAAAGTTATTTATGACTATTTGTGACTAGGGCTCCTCAAAATCCACCCAAACATTAAGAAAATAGTGTAAAAGTAAGTTGGGGATAGGGGGAAAGTGGGAGAAGACCTTCACTGAATCAGCTGGGATCAGTCAAGAAGGGATGCTTTGAGTGACAAATATACTCTACATGCATTAAACTCTGCTTTTAGGACTAGAGCTTTTGTTTACCCCATAGCATATTAGTAGATTGCTTCATATTGGAACTTGTGCTTGCTTAATACATCTATCAGTAGATTGCTTTAAAACACATTTTCGCTCTAGACGCAATCGGTGACAACCTTCGAGCCTTATTAATCTGTCACAATTTGTATTAATAAAATGTTTTATTCCGTGAACAGTTGAAGTGAGTCCTTGCAGTCATGGACAGTGGAAAGCACCTTGGCAGGACCTGTTGAGGGGTCTTCACTCTGTTGAGTGCCGCTGACAAGGGTGGTCAAAGTGCCCTGTGACCTTGTGAATCTGCTAGTGAAGGGTCCCATTATGAGGCACTGGCAGACTGTCAGGCACCAGGGGCTTGGCTTTCCTGGTGGTACCGACAGGCAAAAATCTAAACAGCCACCTTTCATGTGACAGCAGTTTGTAATGCTTTTCTAATACATTGGGTTTTCTGTTCCTTCACAAAATGACTGTATTGTCACTGAGATGCATCAAACATGTTGATAGATTCCTCTAAAAGGCATTTCCCATCCCGCTTTTATGGGAGCTACTCGGCAGCCAGCTGAAGAATAGTTGAGTCATTAAAGCCTGGTTGAAAACACATAAATAGGTGGTTTTTATTGTTCTTGTGAGTATGTTCTCAGGACTGAATGTGATACTAAAGTTACACATGTCCTCATGTGGTCACAGGCTTGGGTTTATGCAAGGAAAGTTTACAGATAGACTGAATCTTTAAGTAGCATTTTCACAACTGTGGAAATGCCACTGTGTCAGTGGCGGGTGAAGAGATTCCTGACTGATGCAACTGTGTAGTACAAAAATTAAAACTGTAAATTGGTTTTTTTCAGCCCTGTTTGATGCAAACTTTGCAGCCTCCCTAAAAGAATGTGAGGACTGCGAAGAGAAACATGCAGGAGTTGAGAAATAGTACAGAGAAGGGTTCCCTCTTGCTTTTGTGAATCATCTCTTCAGTTATAAGGGTTACGCAATGTTTTCCACCAGCTTCCCATCTTGCTGATGACACGGGGTGAATTATTTGGGGACTCGCATCAGGTTTGGAATGCAGAAGATGCCTGTGTCGAAAGACACCCAAGACATTTTTTTTGCAGGAAATGGAGGCAGCATTATGGATGAAGCAAGGAATTACAGATGGAGAGAGACACAATGACAGATGGCAAGAGGAAGCTGTTCCCTTCCTTTTCTCTAGAGTCACTGCATAACAACGGGCTGTAGGCAAATACTTGAGCTGAGATATTCACAGGAAGCCTCTAACAATGAGTGCACAGTTTTGGAGGGTTTGGAAAGTGATCCCCACCAGTCCTATGCAAAAGGTGCAGAACATGCACGAGGATGCTTTGAGATGTGCTTCAAACAACTTCTGGTTGGTAATACAGAGTACTATGGAGAAGTCAGGTTTTTGGTGTTCCTAGCTGACTATTCAAAATCAACTGAAACTCCTGATAATTTTGATTTCTTTTTCTCTCTGTTTCTGCCCCCAGTTAGAGGTTAAGGATCATATCACCTCCTTTTCAAAGGTGTGGAAGCAAAGCCACAGTGTTTGTGGTGGACCCAACCACTAGCTAGATGAAACTGTCCATCAAAATGTTCATCATCTCTCCTGAGGGCATGGCCTGGTCACTTCAGACTCAGTAGAAGATTGATTTTAAATCCTTACTAACTCTCTGTTTTGTTGACCTCTCCTTCTGACCTCTCAAGCTCATTGAGCTCCACACCTACCTCTCCTTATCTCCGCCTCACTATTTTGCTCCTCTGCTTTCTCCTTTCACTACTTCTTGAGCCTGGTGGCTTCCAAAGGGAAACTGCCATTAGGAGGGAGAGCCTCTCAGTTCTGCACTCAGGAGCAGGTAATTTCCCCCTTCACCTGCACATCCCACTAAGCTACATGGGTTTGCCATGGAGGATCTTCTGTGAGGATGGCAGATACCACATCTAACCAGCACAGAGAAAGGCTCTACCCCTTTCATGGAGAAGTACGTCTGTCCAGCCTATGCAAGCAGATTTTTTTCAATGGCTTATAACTTAACCAAATCTGGGCAACTTTTAATAAAAACCTTTCCCTTGCCAAAATTTTAAGTCCTTTCTCCGAAACATGGAGGCACTAGAGCTTTTTAATGAAACAGTTATTAAAAACCAAAACAAAACTAGGAATAATAACATGTTTTTTCTCTCAGTTGTTCTCAGAAAAGTTGTTCTGTTGTTCTCAGAAATGGCTGAACCAGTTCAGCCTGACTTATTTATTTTGGAAAGAGTCAGCTGAGACAAACTTCCAGCATGGGAAATTTCAGCCCAACTGGTTAGCGTTTCTCAAAGTTTGGCAAAGTTTAATGCAAGTGAAAATGTTCTTACACTGAGAAGTCAAAGGCAAGCTTGCATATCAGCAATGCTCCTAGCCTACTATAGGAAAAGGCTGTCTATAATTAGTGCTTTTCCTTATTGTTTCAGATTCTTCGAGTATATTCTGCTCTACAAAGACGCAGTGATGTTTCAGATTGAACAAGTCACAAAGCTTTGCTCGAAGATTGCTCTGACAGAGCCGTGGGACCCGTATGATATTCCTGCCAATTCAACTTACGAAGATCAGTACTACATTGGGGGACCTGGAGATGAAGTTATGGTACAGGAATGGTCTGACAGAAAACCAGCCAGGAAATGTATGTGCATGCTTTTGTTTCATCTTAATAATACTCAATATCTCGGCTGCCCAGAGAAAATTAAAATCACTTGTGTTTCATCACAGCTTTCTATATTTCTATAAAGTTTTCTGGAAGAAATAATAAAAATGCCCTATGCACAGCATATTATTTTATTAACAATGCATTTTATTAAGAAAATGTTCCATATCTCAGCAGGATTAAATATGTCAAAGGGACGTGATTGTATTTTAGTTCATATCATGCACAGTTTGGCATGGAACAGCATCATTTTTTGTCTGAATCCGGCAGTCTGTATCCAACATTTGCCTAGAGAAGGACTGGTACTATAACTAGGGGCATGCACAACCAAACTAGAGTCTGCATAATAGAAACAAAGAAGTTGTCAGTGTTTGTCTACGTGTGATTCTGCGACCATTGATATCTTAATATGTGCCCAAATTTTCTTATTCACTATCACCTCAGAAGGCTTTCTTCTGTATTTGGCAGCTGAACACCTGCATCACAAAAGTAAACTGAATTTTCCAAGGCACAGTATGTTAGGTTTTGAATGCATGGCAATTTGTTAACACATTGATTTCAATTCATCTGTGGTTTACTGATGACTCAGACAACTGTAAAAATAATTTCAAAACCCCCAAGAAATTTATGGCACTATTCAGCTAATGCAATACTTATTGTTATAGACATCTAATACATAGGCTGGATATGAACCTGAGCATTTAGCCAGAGGAAAATATTTCTCTCTTGAATAAAAGTAGAAAAAATGAAGCAGAGAATAAAGGATAAGATCATTAGACCTCTGTAACTCAGTTGATATATCCTCTGGTATTCTACGAGAGGTAAATTATTATGTACTACAAGAATTTTGTTTTTCAGATCTATTTGGAACTTTTATGGAACTTTACATCCAGACACATTCAGTTAATGAGGTGTGATTTTTTATCCTGTATTATTTTGTATCTCCAGTGCTTTTCTGTGTGATAATTCATAAAAATAATGTCTTGAAGTTGTCTGTCCACCTTTCAGCTAATATTGGGTTGGATTTTATATTTCTGTTATAATTATAAAGCTTTCAGGAGAGATACAGGCTACCTTGGTAGCATCACATTTTACCATGATTTTTTTGTTCAAAATTCTGATAGGTACTTGTTGAGTAAAAGGTGAGTCCAGACCTGTGTACTCAAACCCAGACTCATTTAAGTCAGAAAGTTTTTTTGTGTATTAGCATGTCCCAGAGAGGTATGTTCAAATATTGCTCAGCTTGTCACCCTTTCTTTAGATACTGTATATGTGTTTCTTGTCACAGCTTATCTATTTCTGACAATGTGACTGTGGTATGCCGTGTGACACAATACTGGAAGGACAGAAAGTAAGTGTGTGTGATCACTGCTGAGTGAGAGAAAACAAACTTCCTTGGGACTGGAAAAATTTGTTACAGGCATCTCTCGGAGGGACTGATTTATGCTCATATTAGGTCATTTTAAGATCATCAGTTTCTTCTATTAAGGGATCTGAAATGCATAAAACAACAGGGTGAAGTATGATGGAAGGGGTGAAGAATGATCACAGGAGATGTGTGTGGGGTTAATAAAAGAGATATAAAAGGGAAGGGTATTCGAAGGAAACCACCTCAACAGTGTTACTGCCACTACTGAAATGGCACAGTGGTGAAAGTAGAGGTGATGGCAGGGAATGAGGGGGAAAGATAACAAGAGAACACCTCTGAGATTAGCATATCATGCAATTAAACTGAAGTTGAGAAAGGGACAGACTTGCTACATCAGGCACCTGGAGGAGATTAGCATTGAGTGTAGTCTTGAAATAACTACTGAACCAGTAGAGTGTTCGAAACAAACAGGAATTTTTAAAAAATACCACGGTAATTAGAATCTCAATAGATTATGTTAAACCAAAGTAATGAGTTAAAAAAAGAGATTGAGGCACTGGAGTTGTATTTGGGAATGTTCTTCTTCTAATGGGACAAACCCTCTGTGCTTGAGACAGATGGAAAAAGATGAAACAAAGTCATATTTTTTTGGATTAAAATAATGCTGAGTATCATCAATGTGAGATTATAGAGGACTAACAGCTGTAGAAGCAAGATGCTGTGGCTGTCAGTTCTGGTGCAGAGGAGTCTCCAGCACAGCACAGGACAAATGTTTCCTTAGGTAGGTGAGTGCAGAACTTCCTGTGCATGGGGAGGAGTCAGATGTCCGACACAGTTAGGGGAACTAAATATTTAGAGCATCCAAAGCTATGTTGAAAGACAACATTATGAAAGGACCACAGGTTTTCAGTAGTAACGCCTTTCAGCTCGTCAGGAACAGAGTGTGAGGTGAAATGTCACAGAGCTACCCAAGCTGATGGCACTAAAATTTACCTTCTGGGTCAAAAAACATTTTCATTGCTTTACTAGTGAAGTGAGTAACTGCTGACATGAAAGTGACATGACAGGTGAGAGAAATCAGACTTGTGAGAACATACCTAAATTTGGGATTGAGCAGAAGAGCCCTTCAGTAGAGGTACATTTGAAAGGTGATGTTATCATGATTTGCAATACGCTTGACACCAACATGGTCAGGTTTAAGATCATTGTGGTGTCCAAATTACACCCGTTTTGTAGCCCTTCTTGGTATTGGCATGCATACAGATGAAACTAAGGGCAGTTCCAGCTTACAGGCTCGCCTTGAGGAGTGGTGCTTTTTTTGACCAACATGTATTCATTCTTATCACCTAAAGTGGTCACATTTCTGTTTGATTGCAGTGGAGTCGTGGGTCGGCGTTTACACCGTCAAAGACTGTTACCCAGTACAGGAAACCTACACGAAGAACTACAGCGTGACAACCTCCACTCGCTTCTTTGACATCCATCTGGGCATTGCCGACCCCTCGGTGTTTACCCCACCCAGCACCTGCCAGGCAGCCCAGCTGACAAGGATGAAAGATGAATGCTGATTATGGACACTGGCTGACCTGGGCAAACACATATTAGCCAAGAGGATGGCTATTAATAGTCAGCTGCCGACATCTAAAATAATTTTTCAAGCTAATCGTTGCTCTTTTGGGAGTTTGTAAGTTTTCACTTGAAAGAGAACATAAACATATAACTGAGTGAAACATGTAACACAAAAGATGTCTTTCAATCACGTTAATCTGTACAGTGATGTACTCGCAACATTATATAATTATCACTAAGATAGTATTTCTAGATAGTATTTATTTAAGCTGTAATTGATACTCCTTTTGCAAAGGTTTCATTATTTATTTTTTCAAGAAGATAAAGCGTAAGCAGACTGCAATAATGGTAGTGTCTAGAAGGAAAAGCTAGATGTTGTTGTTACTTCTGGTTGCTTGAGGGAAATATGACCTGGGTTAAACCTCATCCTTAAGTGAAAAATACCATTTTAAACAATACACATAAAAATTGTGGAAATTTCTTCTTTTGGTTTTATTTTGCTTTGTGTTCTGTTTGTTTTTTTTTTTTTTTTCTTTTTACTCTTCAGGAAGCTGATAGTCGAATTTTTGAGGTTTTTTTCTTTCTGAAAAGAAACTGGAGTAGCTTTATTCACATAATTCTAGTTGACATGCAAAAAAATACTTTTCTGTTTCTTGGGAAAATGGTGTGAAAGGAAGGGAAGGAGGGAGAGGCACACCTCCACAAACAGTAAGCCAAAGTTTTCATGCATTAACCACACTTTTGGGAAAGGGTTCCAATAGGATGCAATGAGATATTTTTCAGTCATATTTTACTTCAGCACTCACTTTTCAAGGCAATACTAGTCTTAACCTATGCAAGGAGATTAAAAGGCACTGCACTCTAAATGGCTTTAATATTTTGTAGCTATTTTCAAAAGTCTTTACTCAGTGTATGAAAACACCTTTATAACTCCAGGTAGATGTGAAAAAAGAGCTGTTCTTAGTGTGTAGTTGGTAAAGGCTAAATCATCCTTCACACAGTGCCTGGTGGTGTGGAGAGAAAGACAGTGTTGTGTGACCTGAGTAGGGAGGTGGGAGGGAGGAATGGGAGGGAGAGGTTTGAGATGACCCCTGTGCAGTCTAAGCAGGCATGACAATCTTTCTTTTGCACCCACTGCATTGTTGCCAATGTATGTTTGCTGTTTCATCAGCATCTTGAATCTTATTATCTCCACATCCTTTTCTGGTGGACAGAGGGAAAGTTTTGTTAAGGGGAATTAACCAAAAGAGTGTGGGACGCACACATATTTTACATTAGAAAATTCAAACCAAACTTTCATGCGCCTTCAGGCTCTCAAAAGTGTGGAATAACAATGGGGTTTGCACTTTTACCAAATGAAATTATTTGGTTTATTCCATAAAGCATGCATTTTGTTTATTATTTGCAAATAAGTTTGAAGACAGATTCTTGTCCTCTTACACATGTTAGGAAGTTGTTTGCTCCAGAAGTTGTCTGGCTGTAAACAGGGCAACACTGGGAATTTTGGTGCCTCTGAGGAAGAGTTTCTGGGATGGCTTTTAGTGCTTTATATGCTCGTAGCTTTTCTGCGTAAGCAAGTGGGACAGTGGTTATTTTGCTCTCACAGTTGTGGTCAGAATGGCATTTTACTTTGTCCTGTGCCTAATGAAAGCACATATACATACCAGTTGAAACTTAGCTAGTTCATTAACAAATTTCTCTTGGACAGGGCCATTTCACTGAAACGCACTAGTGGAAAGAAAGATTGGGTTTCCTTGAATTTAGAGTGCATTTATTCTGTACTCGCCTTCTGTATTTTTTTGTGTCAAACTTAAATGCTAACGGCATATTGTTCTCATTAGGACAATGATCAACATGCATTTCTTAATATGTGTCTTGTTAGAATCTGGAAAATATAATAAATCTGGCGAGCAAACCTGAAGCTGTGGTGCTGTATCGTTTGGGGTGGCTTTGTTGTGGTCACGCAGATAGCTGGGTAATCCGGCTGTTTGTATTATGTTTTGCTGACAGTGATATAATTTCTAGCAATAACATTAAATGTTCCTTTAAAAATGAATTTGCAAAATTCTGGTACTCAAAAGCACTTTAAAAACGTTGCCGTGACATACAGGACAGTTTTATATGGCTAAATACGTACCCCTAAAACAATGGCGGCTTCTTCATATTTACGCTCTACAAATTCAATAAAGAGAGTTGTCAAAGAGATGACAAACAACAAAATATAGGATTAAATGTTTTATATTAGCCACGAACCAAATATGAAGGACAACATGCGCATGCCTGGTTTGTTATTTCTGTTATGATTTGCTTTGATTTGTTGTCGTGGACCACAAGAGCCATTTTGTCTTTGCACAGCTATGCCGAAGACTCAGTAAGAATGAACATTAAAGGAATTTAAGATGCCTATATAGTATGCTGCCACAATCAAGTGAAAATGGGAGTTTCATACGTCTGATAGTCTGGGAAATTGGTTTGTCTTAGTTATTCGGTGAAAAATTAATAATAAATGGGTATGTACATCCGTTATATTGTATTCTCTGGGATAACAGTGACAGAAACTGGGTGCTGGGTAGCCTGTGAGACAAAGCTGATTTTGTGACATTTCCAGTATTTCCTGGTCTCAGCTGGGCCAGAAATAGTGCAAACATAGAACTGCCTGCCATACTTTTATGTTTCTGCTTGGAGGCTTTCCTGAAAGCAGGATGTGTAGAAACACAACATTGTTTTACTTAAAGTTAACCAAACATTCCTGAACCTCAAAAAAAGGTTTAGTTTGAGTTTGGGGAGGAGATCTGGGCATTTGGTTCAGTTCCTATTTTAACAGTTTGTTTAACTCTAGTATTAGGGACAGATTTTGCTACCTCAAGCCATGCTGCACGCCATGGAAGTACTGCCATTTGCCAGGGTATGCCAACTTTTATGAAGGTAGGAAGAAACAAAATAATCCATAGTCAAAGTAAGAAATCCGTAATGAGTACAGTATTCTTATACTGGGGCACTAACAAAATCAGTGTTTCTCACCTTGAAGTTCATTTCATTCTAATGCTCACACTTACTCCTTGCAATCTTGCGCCTCTTTTCCTACCCACCCTTTGCATCCTAATGTCAATGAAGTTCCACTTCCAAAACAGTGTTTACAGCCCTCTCTTGTACGCATTTCAGTAGGAGTTCAGCACCTAAATACCAGATGGGTCTGAGCTGGACTTGACATCTTCAATGTTGCCAGCAGCCCTTTCTCGAGTTCAAGAGCAGTGCCAGCCATAACCAAACATGAGCAACATATGCTGAACTACACGTAGGTGTCCAATAGAGAGACCAGAGTTGGCTCAGGTGCAATTTCTGGTGTCCCAAAATACCAGCTGATGAGAAGTCTCCGCATGGCTGTTGCATCATATTCTGCATTTCCTGCATCCTTGGCCACAAACTGGTGCTGGAAGCCAACTGCAGGACGTTCCCACATAACAAAAAGACACATCAGGAGATCATCAGCTAATTCCTTGCTCCCTCATCATGAGGAATAAAGATTTCAAAAGAGCACCCACAAAAACAGACAGAGGTCCCTGACTAAAAATCTGGAATTCTCCATCTTTCCAGGAGGCCAAATGGACGGGACTCAGACACAAACAGATTTACTCTTCACATCTGCACTTAGGCATAGGAACAGATGAAGCAAGCTTGCAAGGCTTTTTAAACACTATTAAGCATTTACTGCTTGGTAAAGGGAGAGGTAAAAAAGCTTATGATCCAATCGGTAGCCCCAGAAAACTGTCAGAAATGTAGGATAAGAATGATGAGATGTTACCAAGAAGAAGTTAAGAGCAAATTTCCAAACGCTAATTTGAGTGCATACTGTTTTAACACGCTCCAGGGTAAAGATCCATGTGGTTTGACACGGCTGTTTCAGCACAGAGCCTGAAACTGCACACTGAATGAAATGATGCACACAGTTACAGCATGGCATTTTGTTTGAAACAAAGACAAATAGCCCAGCACTGCGCATTTTGCAGGCATGAGTGGGTGACTGATGGCCTGCCTGTTTACCTACAGGAATATATGTGCCTTTAAAAGGGTGCTGCCTGCTGCCTCTGAACACTGGAGGATTATTCTTCTCACCCCTACATCCATGGGAACCTGCTTCAGGATCCTTTCTTTCCCACTCTGCAGTGTGGGAACAGCAGTTCTGCTCTCCACCTGCTCTTGCCTTGCTGACTGTGTTAGCTCGGGGCCAACAATCCCTGCGTCAGCAGAGGCCTGCAGGCGTTGGTGCAGTAGCACAAATGCCATGGAGGCTTCCCAGCCTCTGCCTTCCAATGTGTAACTAAAATGACGTGTGAGCGTTGCCCGTCTGGGCTCACCCTCTGCACCCCTGCGCGCTCGCCCCGTGCACGGGGGTGTTGCTCACGGGCTCAGCACCTGGCCATCGCCATGAACTGGCCTCAGCTTGGGTTTCATTGACGCCAGGCAAAGGGACTTGTGAGCCAAAGGAAAGGAGAGCGAATGAAAGGGAAGCCTGCTGGGCTCACCCCGCTCCCCGCCAAGGTTTTTCCCACGCTTGCCCAGCGCTGATAAACAGCTTTGACGTTCCTGAAACAGCAGCAGCTGAGTTGGCAGCTCTACGCCACAGCCCATGTCACGCTGAAGGAGAGGGTTGGGTTTCACTCTCTGCGCTAAAATTATCCTTCAGGCCAGGCCAGGGGCTTGGGTTTGTTTTTGGTGGGGAATGCATGCCTGCTCCCATCACCCCTGCCACTGTCCCTGCCTGGCCGGCAGGGGTTTGTGCTCATGCCACCTGCCTCAGTCCAGCAGTGACAGCCCCCTGGGTGGCCAGACAATGCTCCTCAGCCTCTCCTCACCGTCCCGTCTTCATTCCTCACTCCCCAGTTCAAGCCAGGGTCTGTCAGGGACCTCGCTGTTCCCATAGACAGGGCAGACAGATCTCCTCCACTTGCCTACAGCTCTTCCCATCTTCCTGCTGCTGTGCCATTTTGGAATTCATTTTTCATGTGGTTTCTTCAGCTGTTTCCTTTCTTCTTTTTATGAAAGCTGTCTTTGTTAATTTAGGTGGGGCAATTTATCATATGGATGCTGAACTTGGGGGGTTTTACCACCCTCTTGGTCCCAGATAGCAGCCCTTGCTTATTGCTGTGGTAACTCAGTGACTTGTATAATGAAGGATGCTCTTGATGCTGGGAGCAGTTTGCACTGGTAAGAGCACAGAAGGTGGGAGTGCTGGAAGTATTGGTGAGTGACAGCACAGACACCGTTACTGGTGACCCAAGTGACTACCAACAGGGTTGAAACTCTGGGCTCTGGAGAGGCTGTAGATGCTTAACCCCAAGAAGTACACTACACTTCTCCAAAGAAAACAGGGAGCTATGCTGAGCAGCACACATTGTTTATACTTTATTAAAGTAAAATCTTATAACACATCCTGTATGCATGGCCATAGCTCATCCTAGAGCAATTGCTTCATAGGAGAATGGAAAAACAGCATTCTTCTACAGACATTATGTAAAACTTAGTTATTTTCAGAAAACATTGTGTATTTTGAATTAAATAAATAGTATGCAGAAAGTTCTGAAGATTTGTAGGGAAACAAAACCTGTATCTATAAAGCAATCTTTAGCATTAATATAAAGTTTTTCAGCCTTAGAACTTCAGCTTTCAAGTAATAAATAATGCAGTCTGTCAGAAGGACTGAACTCTGAGTAATCACATCAACTGGCATTCAGCTTTGAAAGAAGACGCTTCTGCTGTAGGTTTGAAGGGGAGCTCTTGACTAAAGCTGGCTCCTTTTCCAACCATACCGATTGAGAAATTAAAGATATGTCCTCTTCCTACAAACCCTGCCCTGTCAAAGGGGTTTCTCTGCTTGTGCGCAGGCTCAGTACTCTGCGGATTTCCAAAGAAAAATGATGGTTTATGTCAGCACAGAACCTTTCCTTGATTTTTTTGTAGTCAAATGTGCTTGCTTGGACACAGAGCAGGATATGAGCAACAGGCAATGTCTCTTACCGTTGGAGAATGCTGACCCAAATTGAAGATGTTTTTCCCATTTCCAGCCTGCTGTGGTGTCCTAGACTGAAAATCTCGTTCAAAAATCTGTAAGGTTCATGTTCCACATGGGTGAGGAGGGATGAAAAGTGGTAGTGAGAGAGCAAGGTGAAAAAAGAAGTATGCCAGCAGAGTGGTAACGCCAAAACCAGTCAAATGCACCCCAAAGAAAAGAAGGTGGTGGGAAAAAGAAAGCAAGAACCTGGAGAACCATCTTCTCCTGCCCCTTCTTGGTTTGTTTTATGGATTTATAGAGAGGACAGGGGAGGCAAAGGCAAATTAAAAGGTTTCTAAACATCCTGTCTAAGCAGCATTTCTGTCCAGAAAATACAGGTCCCTGAAAGACCTGAGCGGTCGGACAGAGCACCTGTGGGCTTTGATCAGAGGACGGTGTTCACTCAGTGCCTGATGGCCTTGGGAGAACCCGGTACATGCCTTTTGGGTGACCTGCAGAGGGAAGAAGGGCCTGCATGGACTTCACCTCTCAGGCTCCCTTCAGGGAAGTACCAAACATGAGCACCTCCCGCTGAAGTGGGTAGATTAAGCATGAAATAATCTCTAGCTGGTGGAAATAAACAGCCAGCACTTCTGACCCTGTCCTTTTATTTCCAAGAAAAGTTTTCCTAACTGAGCTGCTGAATTTGGACATTGAAAGCACCCAATTCCCTTCCATTTAATTTCCACGTTGTGCTAGCTCACACTGCCAAGGTGATATTGCCCTTACTATTATTTGTTCCAACAGTCTCACTCTTACAGATGTGGATGAAAAGAACTGATGGTCCCTTTGGGAAACATTAGGACAACTAATAAGAGGGAGAAGGCCAGAACAAAGAAAGGCAGGACATGTTCCCATGCACCTGTTGCCTTTCCCATTACTGAGCCACCCAAGCTGGACCTGTGAGATGGACAATCACAAAAGTTAAGCCACAGGAAGCAAAACACTGTGCTTCAAAGGCTGGGGCTAATTTTACCTATATTAGAGCAGTGCTAGCATGATGTCAGATGTTGCTCACTGAAGAACTCTCCCTTTCCAGAGGATCTTTTTAAACAGCAGAAGGAAACGTTGGATATTGCCTCCAGGGTGAAACATGTCCCCGCCAGCCAAAAGCACCAGGCAAGGGCAGCCAAGCACAATACATCCTTAAAGCTTCCTCCTCTATTTCTGCAGCAACTGCCTGAAACATGGCTGGGAAAGAGCTGTAGAGGAGGGAGGCATATGTGGTGTGTGTTTGGTCAGGTGTGTTGAGCACTACAATGAACTTTGGGCCTCCTGAACCCAAGGGTGTGAGCGGAATCACTGCACTCGAGTACTGTAAACAGCACTTGCTTTGTACCAAAACCCCTGGCATTAAAGTGCCCTGCTATGTAACAGCAAGTCACAGGAAAATGTTTGGGATGAGATATAAACCTCAGATTAGGCCTCAACAGCCAGAGTTAGAAACAAAAATAAAAGAAAAAAAGCCAAGTAACATTTGCATTTTCAAAAAAAAAGAGAATTAAAAAATTTCATCTGTAGTGGCTAAAAGATTTGACTATTTTTTTTTTTTGATGTGGCACTCAGTGCCAATTATATAGGAAGTTGTTACTTCCCATCTGGATTCTTGCTGGATACCGCACAGTACGGGGATGCATTTTGTCCATCCAGAGCTAATTGTTCCAGGATGTGCTCGTTCAGCATCCATTTGCATGTGCCCACTCTCAGAAGGCCCTGAGGTGGCTCCAGGCTGATGGAGAATAGAGCTTGGGCAGCCCCTGGGAGGCACGACCAACGTGTGGGATGAGGAGACAGTTCTCGCTCACGTGCTCAGCAAACAGTCTATCACCAGTGCTGGGATCAGGATGGAATTTTCCTGGGGGACAGATTGGCACAATTTCATGGGAGTTTTTTGCCTTTCTCTGCAGCATCAAACATGACCACTGGTCAGGGCTCCTCTGATTCCTTTTGGCTAGATTGCTGTCTGATGCTCATGCTTCACGAAGGTGGCCTTCATGCCCCATATCTGGGGAAAGGCAACTTTCTGGGCTCCCAGGTTGGCGCTATGGGTGATCTCCAGGGATTGCTGCTTGTTCTCCATGTCATTGAGCACAGCCACTTGCCAGGGCTCCTCTGGGGCCCTGCAGCTCAGTTTCTGCACGCTGCCCTTGTGCCTCCAAGGCACCACTCATGCTGTGGCTCTCTCTGGCTCTCTGGCCCATTGCAAACATGGAGCAGAAATAAGCTCTGCTCTTCCCTTGGCTCAGTTTCCCCAGAGATTCTTGCTTCTGCAAAACAGCCTCTGCTTGGAGGGGTTCCAGGCTTCCAGCCCCGTGAGGAGCTGCCACTTTTCAGCTTTCCCTGGGGGCAATACAAGCGCCAGGCAGGAATGAGAGTGCTTTTCATGCATCACTGCTCAAGAAGCACAGCAGAGCAATTTTTGCAAGGCAGAAAGTGCGCCTTGTAAGTGTGTCATCAAGATGTGTCATAATTAGGAAAATACCACTCAGCTCTCCTTCCCTTGTGTGTGACTGTTACTGAGCCTCATTCTCTCTCTTCTGGAAACAGGGACTGCTTGGCCTGCATTCATGCTGCCATATTATTTGAGATTTTGCATCCAAAGTGATACAGGACATGGGTTATTGTTCTTTCTCCTCAAAGGCGAAAACCCAAAATAATTTAAAAACAGAAAAAAAAAAAGTAATACATTATCAAATAGAGAGAGAAAATCACATTCTTAATATTTTTGCGTTTTTTTGTGGAAAGAGCCTTCTTTGTGCATCAGTCAATATCTGCTTTCTTGTTTCTGGTAAAGGTTAGTATTTTACAGATAATTTTGTTTTGATTTTTTTCAATTTCAGTTGCATATTATCAGGACTGTTGTATTATCTTTGGGTTGACCCAGTGTCTGCCTCTGATTTGAAGGGGTCTCAGTGCACCTGAGAGCACTCTTTTGGCTCCAGGCAGTCCCATTGTTTGGNCAATTTCAGTTGCATATTATCAGGACTGTTGTATTATCTTTGGGTTGACCCAGTGTCTGCCTCTGATTTGAAGGGGTCTCAGTGCACCTGAGAGCACTCTTTTGGCTCCAGGCAGTCCCATTGTTTGGGTTACTCTACATGAAAAAATTCAGGAAAGATGTGTGGTTAAAACAAATATATCCTATGGAGGAAAGGTGTTCACAGACTGGCATGTTCATTCTCGGCAGAGAGTGCCTGGGTGAAGGACTCTCAGCAGGAAGATGCAAGAAACCCTCTGGACAGACTTGCCTGGAGAGGTGGAGTTCATTGCAACTGTGTTGGATACAAACTGTGCCCTTAACTCCTTGCCACAAGAGACATGTGAGTGAGACAGAAATGGGTTTTCTCCATGCAATCCCAATGGCATATGGCTCTCCACCAGATGTAGGGGATTTGAAGTGTTCTGGCTCTGACTGTCCTTTGCAGACTTCAAGGGACAGTTTTTCAAGCTAAACTGAGGATTGCATTAATCTGGTCCTGGCTACACCTGCACAGTGTGCTAATGCTTGTGAGCATCTGTCCTGAAATAGAGTCAGAAAAATAAAATAAAATCCTGTTTCCACTTACATCCTTTCTGTTGGAAGTGACTTTGAGCCATTCCCACGCATGCTGGTATTGGGTACCATGGGGAAGAGATCAACACCTCCGTCTCCACATCCCTTCTTCAGGAAGCTGCAGCGAGCAGTGAGGTTGCCCCTCAGCCTCCTTCTCTACGAAGTAGACAAACCCCTTGTCCTCAGCTGGACGTGGCTTCCAGCTCTTTCACCAGTTTGTTTTCCTCTTCTGGATGCATTCAAGGATCTTCACATCCTTTTTAAATTTTGAGACACGCGATTCTCAAGATGAGCCTGCGCCAGTGCTAAACACAGTGGGATGACCACTCCTTTTGGCCAGCTGGTTGTGCTGTGTTTGATGCAACCCAGGGTGTGGTTTGCCCTCTTGGCTGCCAGGGCACACACTGCTGACTTGTAGTGAGCCTGTTGTCAGCCAGCACCCCCACACCCCTTTCTTTGGGACTGCTCTTCAGCCACTCCTCTCCCAATTTGTACTTGTGGAAGGTATTATTATCCCATCCCAAGCACAGAACCCAGCATTTTTTCTTGTTCAATTTCATGCCACTGATGATTGTTCAGTGTCCAATCTATCCATATTGGTCTGCAAGGCCTCTTGTCCTGAGAGAGAGTCAGTAACACCTCCCAGTTTAGTAATATCAGCAAACTTTCAACTCCGTCCTTCAGATCATTTACGAATATATTGAACAGAACTGTCCCTAGGGCTGGACCCTGAGGAATGCTACTGTGACTGGTCTCCAGGCAGATGTAGCCCCGTTCCTTACCACCCTCTGAGCCCTGCCCTTCAGTCAGTTCTTCACCCACTGAACCATGGACCTGCTCACTTCACAGTCAGAAAACTTGTCCAGAAAAACTATGTCCACTGCCTTCCCTTCATCCGCTTTCCTTCATCCATCTTATACTAGAAGAATATTAAAGAAGTTATACAGGATTTTCCCCTTGTCAACCCACGTTGCCTGTACCTGATATCCTTCCAGTAGTACCCAGCGTCGTGTCCTCTGTAATTTTCCCAGGCACTGAGGTCAGGCAAAAAGGTCTGTAGTTTCCTGAGTCTTCCCTCCTGCGCTTCATGTAAGCTGGGATAACAATTCCTCCAGTCAGGGGAAACTCCTATTGCGTAAAACCCCCTGGTTCCATCCCCATGCTTCCTGAAATGGCATGATTTGCAAACTGGGCTACAAAAAGGGAGCTTGAGAATGCCTACAGTTCTTGCTCATTGGTTGCAATGGCAATACACTTGCAATACAGCCTTCTATGAAGAGCATCTGAACTACTACATTATCTAGTTATTTTAGATAGCTAAAAGCCAAAACTTTCTGTCAGTTTATGCAAGTATGGAGCCAAGGACAGTGAGAGATACACTCAGAGAGTACAGTTTTTTATTTTGTTGACAGACAATGAGGGATTAGTCTCATCCTTTGCATAGCATCAGGTAACAGAAACCAAATATTCAACTTCAGATAGACTTTCAGCCACTTTTTTTTCTAACAAGTATGACAGAAAAGTAGACATCCCAGTAAAAAACTTAAAACAATTCAATTGACACTGCAATGCTCAGTGAGAGGGGCATCAAGGGCTCTGTAATCTGCAGCTGGGCTTGAAGGAGCATCATGATAGAGTCTATTAAATATCTTTGGTTCCAGGTTCACTGTGGCAATGATCTGGGCTCCTTATTTGTTCACTGTTTATTGCATTGTTTGATTTTTATCTTTGTGGAGTCTCTTTATGGAAGACTGGAAAACTCTAAGAAAACCTAGTGTTTGAAATTCCTGCAGTACTCAGAAGAGCACAGGCCTGGTGGCTCTGTAGTTCCTGGTATTGTATTTCAAGTTACCTGCAGTAGCTGCAGAGGTTGGCTGCCACCCATAGACATTTAAGCTTCTACTTTTCTGCCAAAAGACCTTCCTTCTCTACCTACGCTATGGCTGGTCTCTGCTCCAAGCTCTCTCATACCACTTTGGTTTTCCAGTTACTCCATCCTGCTGCTTCCCTTTTTAGGGTATTGCAAAACACTCACAAGCATACTGTAAACATTCCTGTTATGGGACTAATGTGCTTGACCCCTTTTCAGATGTCAGTTGAGAACACCTCTCCCCTCACTCTTAGCGGCATATTATATTCAGGTGCATGTTATGTATACATGTGCAATAGAAGAATAACCTTTAATTGCCAGGTCATAAAAGCAGCAGTCATTATTAATGTGGTCGTTTACTGTTCATCTTACATGCGATGGTTATAACAGCAGATTTAGAAGTTTCCATCACTCCTATGATCATTATATTAAGCTTTTTCAATCTTATTCATCTTTTCTTGTTCCTATAAAGCTTTGTCTCAGTCAAACATTAAAAGGGGTTGACATCTGCTAATGAAATTCATTTTTATTTTGATGTTCCTTTGCAGCAAATCCTGATAAAATTATCAGCGAGCGTGATGCTCTGTATCATTGCATAAAGTTCTTAAAATACATTTATGAAAGAAAGCTTTTCATTTGAATCTCTGCTACCCTGGTAGGGGTCTTCCTGGTTTAAACACACCCTCTCCAAGAAAGACGTTTTTCCAGATGGTGTGAGCTCATTCTTATTCTGTGTTTGGCTTTAACGTTGTTTCCACAGGATCTAAAGAAGGACTGAAGTTAAAAAGCAAGTGGAAGGATAAATCAGCAGGGAGATGGAAAAGAGTGTTTTCATGAGATGTTCTAAAATTACTGATAGCTGCCTTGGCCAGGTTTGATGCTAGCAGTCAAGAAACTAAGCACTAATTTTACATTTTAAAAATGTATTAAAAGGGGTTTATTTTTCAGTTGGAATCTGAATGACTCACAGCAATCAGGAGGTGCAAAAGACCTCGTGCCAGATCTTTATGCAGTGCAAACCAGTGTCAGTCCAGAGCATCCAGCGGAGCTACTCTGGCTGGCGCCGAGCAAGCCGCTGACTCTTACAGACCGTTTGCTGTCTATGAAATCCAGGAAAACAACCCTTTTAGGGATGGGGAGCTCCAAGGGCAATATCAGAGAGCTCCATGACTCAGCCTAGCTTGGTTTTGTCTCCATTTCCATCGACCACAGCAGTGGCGTGATGGTCAACTGACTGCAACAAAATGCGAGTCCTCTCAACTTTGCCGGTCTGGCCATGCAAGTACCCCAGGGGACGTGTGACATGACACTGGTGAAGTGACCTCACAACGCTGAGTGCCGACGCTGGCCCCTCTCTGGCGTGATGAAAGCAAGATGTTTTCACGTAAGCAGCAAACAAGCACGCCCTCGAATTTACTGTCGTTCCCTTGTCACCCTGCAAAGCGCAGCGGACGCCAGCACTGCCTGCAGTTGCATAAACACACCCCGTCAAAGACCTGGAAGCCACACGCTGGCACAGCTCACAGGCGGAGCTTCTGTTCTTGTAATTAATGAACTCCTGGCAGGAGGCTGCTGGGATCTCAGCATTGCCTAAAGAGCTCACGCCAGACCACGCAGAGGTGGCACTCGCTGAGATTAAAGGCTCGGCTGCCGTGGAAAAGAAAGCGGAAGCAAACAGCAGCCCTCTGCCAATGAGTGCATTTCCAAAGGCCAAGGTTTGGTGCTGCTGCAAACTCGGGCCACGGGGATGTTTGCAAGGGTGGCAGAGGAAGATGGGAACCAGACTGGGCAGAACTGAGATAGTCTACTGCAAAATCCAAAGTGTTATGCCGTGCTAACACCAGTACATCGTGACACCGAGTCCTGCATCAGTTCAAGGTAAATGAACTCCAAAATAAAGACCCAGACTCCAACTGGAGGACTGTAAATGGCCACCTTGAAAGCCAAGCCCATAGGTATTGCGAGGGAAACTTATGGACACCATGAACTGACCAATATGATCAAGGCAATGCCGTTTATTGTTGTGAAAACACCCCTTAAATAACCCAGATAGCACACACACTGCAAACCACCCTGTGACTGGTTAATACGAATAACACACAACTCCATTGGTGTAAAACAAAGTCCTTGTGACTTCTCTCTGTGCCGTTGTTTTTCAATTCTTCTGCTGCAGTTTCTGTAAGTTTACATTCTTCTTCCCTGTTGATCTCCACAGAGGCTTCTTACAAACAGCTTCTCACTGCAGTCTTAGAGGCCCTGCAGCATAACTGCATCCAAAATCGCAGGGTCGCTCACATGTCCATTTTCTGTAAGAAATTTCCCAACACATAGGTTAACCCAAGGTCATCAAGGTAAGTCCATATCAAGCGTTACCTTTTTTTGCCATCGTGGCACCCGGGATCCAATGTCTCAGTGTGAGCTGGAGGTCTGAAACACAGCGTGATTGCTCTTTGTCCATGCTCAGCACCAGACTACACGGGGTGAGCAGGAAAATGCCCCACTGTGATGCTTTGCCTCTGTGAAAGCTGCTGGAACACAGACAAGGTGCAGTGGATTTCGTGGAATGCTTTGTTCAAATGAGAATTTCTCTGGCAGAAACTCAGTGAGTCTTGCTCCTAACCCTCACTTCTTCAGAGCCAGCGCAGCTTTGGCCTGCTTTATACCCCCATTTCTAATTTGATATTCATAACCCTTAATAATCTTCAAGTTTCCAGCACTGGAAACTCCTTACTAGGCATGTTAAAGTCATGGTAAATGGTAAGAAACTAGATCACCTTGCTGTTTATGGCCTGAATGTTGTTTATAGTGTTAGAAATTATGGCTAACCTCTTCTTTTCTGACCCTCTTTGCTTATATTTTCAATTTAGGAAGAAACTTTGGATGGGAGTTTTTTATATTTCAAGGAGAGAAATGCACAGCATTGATGTACCTATGAAAGAGAGGGCAAAGCACCCCCAGGTAGTGAATGTATATAACTAAGTAGAAATTTTTTTTTGTATTTAATTTTGAAAGTAGCCTATATGTTGAAAAATAACCTAAAGCACAATAATATTTAGTTCTGCCTTTTGGAGAAAACATTTGCAAGCAAACAGGCATTTAGGTCAAAGACTTTGTGACTCATTTCAAATCTCTCTAAAGATATGGTTTATTTTGGTTTAGCAGGAATTTTTAAGCTCAGTATCTGTAAAACAAAAACAAAAAACCAAGTCATGGACTCAGATTTCTTAAATTTTTTATTTTTTTTGTGCAAGAATTATTGCCTTATACTGCAAATTTTAACAAAAGCTGCTCTAATTTTTACTTCAGATGGAGATACAAATATTGTATGGTGATTAATTTCCTAGATTTTTTTATCCTCCTTTGACAAAAAACTGATTTCTTGGGGTATTATTTTTGTTATCAGCTGATCTGAAATTCAAACTTTTAAGTCTGTAGCCACACTTTTCATTTACTTAAATATGGAAAAAATAACATGGATTTGCTAATCTCAGCAGTGTATTGTCTTCAAGTGAGAGGGGAAAAATACTTCCATTTGTTCAAATCACTTTATGAAATTGAACTTTGTCAGTGTGTAGGTATGGGTCTTAATATTCATTTACGGGCAACAATTTTTGATAAATAGTTAAATGAAACCAAAGGCATAACACTCAACTTTCACAATTCAGTTTCTTTAATCTGTATTTAAGCACATAAAAGATATTATCAAAGACTAATGTTTTAAATGTTCATTCCCTGAAAAAACCCCGAAGCATTAATATTTCAATTGCCAGTAAATTGACTTGAAACATAACTTCTGACATTCATTTTCAAAAATTAGAGTCAAGACTTTGATAACATTAAAAGCAGGAAATTCAGTCCTTTCTGCAGACGATTCTGGGAGATCCAGCTTCAGTGTTATAATTCGATATGTAAAACTTATTTTAGAGTATGTTTTAGACCCTTTAAATTCTATCTCTGTTGTTCTTCAGGGAGGTATACAGATAATATTGACAAAAAATCTGTAATTTCTACTTACATATATAAACAATTACAATGTATTATTAAATTATACAATCACTGAAGTTAATCATAGACTCATAGAATTGTTTAGATTGGAAAAAAACCCTTGCAGATAATTGAGTCCAGCCCTTAACACAGCACTGCCAGTGGTTCTGTCTACTAAAATATGCGTTGAGACATAGCACTGCCACTGGTTCTGTTACTAAAATATATGTTGAAAATGGAACTCTTACTTCTTTGCTTGCATCTTAAAAGTCTTTATTTCACACTACAATACCATACTTACAAGGCACTGAAAAGAGCTACAAAGCTAAAAAAAATGGAGAGAGGTCAAATTTGAGTTGTCTTAGGACCAAGAAATTCCCCCTGTAGTGTGTATTTTACACACTGAGCATTGGCTCAGTGGAGTGAAGACTGTTGGGTGTATCAAAGAAAGGGGAAGTTGGAAGGGCTAAGGAAAAGAGGAAAAAGAAAAAGAAGGAAAAGAAGGGGCTCTTAGGCACTGCAGATCCCGGTTTAGATCTCTTCGAAACGTTCAGTTCTAGGGAGTCTTCCAAAAGTTGTCAGAGAGTTAGTAAGCACTGTATTGACTCTGGGATATGAGTTATATCTCTCCCACAATGAAACTTGCTGCTTATTAAAGGCAAGAAAAGGTTTCTCTGCCTAAATAATGATGCCTGTTTGTTCTACTGCAATCATGATATGTGCTGAAACCTAATGAAAGCGCTGGAAAAATGCCCATTGACTTTGAAGAGTTTTGGATCTGGTCCTGAAGTGCTGAAGATAAAAAAGCCATTCCTCCTCTCTTCTCCCAGTTCTTATATAAATTGGGAATGTGATTGCGTGGTGATGCTGGAAGACAGATATTGTGGTAACAGAACAACAGACAACAGGCATCATTCGGCCTCAGTGCTCTTAGTGTGTGCATCATACCCTAACAAAGACACACACACACAAACAGAGCGGTATTCTTGCTCACTTAAAAGATTTCATTATTCCTGTGTCTCTTGGGGCTGACTCATGGTCCTCTTGCATTAGGGTAAGAGTAGATTTAGATCACATAGCAGGAAGAAATTCTTTCCTGTGAGGGTGCTGGGGCAGTGGAACAGGTTGCCCAGAGAAGCTGTGGATGCCCCACCCCTGGCAGAGTCCACGGTCAGGTTGGATGGGGCCCTGAGCAACCTGGTCCAGCAGAAGGTGTCCCTGCCCATGGCATGGGGGTTCAAAGTGACTGATGATATTTAAAGTCCCCTCCAACCCAAACCATTCTATGGTTCTATGATTAGTTGGCATCAGCGCTCTGCTGCATCTTTACCTGATAGTCCTGAAGTCTGATCTTCTGAGGGTGGCCCATGGGGTGAAGGGAGCCTGTGGCAGCCTCTTTAGCAACATCCCACTGACACCATGGCAAGAATAGATGTTACCACAGGTGGGTATGTGTTGCTGTTTGCCATTTGTCTGAAATAAGTGAGTTCATAGAGGTGTAGCTGGTGAACCTCTTTTCCATCCCCTGGTCAGTGCAGGTCACAGACTGGGTGACACACACTGCACAGAGACAAAGGAAAATTTTGTCTGGATGCTCAAAACCTTTTTTAATCTCACCCACACTATAATAACTTGTCCCTGTCCGACGGCAGTGCAGAGGCTGGACAGGCTTCCTGCATTGTGCTCCCAATGTCTCCTGGCTCGGGAAGTGACAACATCTTGAACTAATTTTTTTAAATGGAGGTTGATTTTAGGCAACATATTTTCCAAACTGGTTTTTTTAAGTGTAAGTCTAATTATTTTTTTTCTTTTTCTTTTTTTTTTCTTTTTTTTTTTTTTTTTTTTTTTTTGTAACCACTTGGCACAGGAAGGAATTGCGTGCAGGACCTTGAACGAGGGACACTCAGGGCAGCCAAAGACATCAGCAACATCTGCCAGCCACCTCTGGAAGGCAGGAGCATCGCTGAAGGCTGGATGTAGGCTCTTCCATCAGCGGAGCCCGCAGCCGCAGACAGGGTCAGTAACCACAGCCCAATCTGCTGCTCTTTTCGCAGCAGACAGTTGTCCTTTCCCACATGGCCAGGTACAATGTTTCTGGGACAAATTTGGGGGTTTTCATCACCAGCGGTGAGCGGGTGGGAGAGAAGTTGCATCCAAATAAAGGACTATCACGTGTTGGGCTGGAGTCTCATGTTAGCCAGCCTGCGCACGCAGGGAGAGATCTTCTCTCTATTTTCTCCTCCTGGATGTTAAGAGCAGTTTGAAGAGAAGCAAAATGGGCAGCCAAAGTTTCATCTCCCCCTATTGCCTTCCCACCTTTGAGCAGCCACTCGTGGGGCTTCCTTGGCACATCATGGGTCTGCACAACAGGGAAGAGGACTTGGCCAGCCACATCTGCCTCAGGCTTGTTGGCTCACCTTGAGTGGAAAACACATGAAGCACCAAATATCGTCCACTGAGGTTGTTTCACCAGCCCCAAACATCCAAAAATATTTAAAAAATGCTCCCAAACACAGAATGAGAGTGGCTTAAAGCCCCTAAAATTAAAGTATGTGAGCTTGCCAGGGGATGTGCAACTGTTTCTTTGCAACTCATGGCCAGGCACTCCTGCGTGCCAATGGAGACAAAGTTTTCCGAAGGGATTTTCCTTTCCCTAGGCTTGTCTGGGGCAGTGGGGCAGTAAAGATGCTGCCAGACACTCATGGTCCACTTCAGCGGGACGAGATGAGGGTCCCATGTCGTGTGCAGGGCCATTGCCTATCACGGCGCTTGGGAGGGTGAGCCCAGATTCTGCACAGAAGGTCAGGGGCTTTTCTTGCTTTTTGAAATTTTCCACGCCTTTCACAGACAGGCTTCTCCAGCTCTAGGCTGATTTCCATGAGGCTGGACGGGAGCGCTTCACAGCAGCAGGATGTTTTATTGCTGCCTTTTGCATCTTGCCCAGACAGCATTCCTCTGTCCATGTGCCCAGTGTCAAAGGCTGCAGATTTTTCTTTGGTGCACAGGGTGCTTTTATCTTCCTGAAAAGCCAGCTCCGAAGACTATGCCTCACAGGTAGCTAAGATTTAAGTAAGGACTCACTGCAAAACACTGGTGTCTACACGGAGAGGTCTGGGTCCTGCCCTGCAGCAGAAGAGCCTCTCCCTCAAGCTGTACGAGCAGCTGGGAGTAAGTCCTGACACCCAGCCTAATCCCTCTGGCTGTGTTCCTGAGCCAAGGGGGAGCTTTTAATCTAGATTTGGTGTTTTATCCAAGGACAGGGAAGTCGAAAGAGATATTAGCCTGGAGAGCATCTAGAGTACGGCCAGCTTTCCAGTTCCAGTAAGGTTGCAGCCCCACGTTTTCGCAGTAGTCTTATGTCTGTCTCATGCCTTAACCCCTTATATTAGGCAAAACTAGACCGTAGAGTTTTACCTCTCCAGCAGCTGTGATAGAAAAGAGTTGTTTGAAGAGACATAATTTTAGTTTCAGCCCATACATTACATACTTTCATTGCATAGGTTGCTTTACGCTCACAGACAGTTTTTCTTGGGGTCTGCTCTCAAACATTAGTCTGTAAAGGTCTGGGCTTTTTAGGGAGCGGGTAAATTTGGAAACTGGGGAAGGGAAGTTTATCATAAACATTAGTGTATTGCAGCTGAAGTGCCAGGCTCAGGCTTCCTACAACAAAATATTTACTGTAACAAACCAATGCAACTCAGAGCGAGCTCGGACTCATATTCAATATTTAGAGATCATGTATAGAAATCAGCTGGTATTAAAACCAAAATCTTGCTCTTAGTGAGTGTTTGCTGGAAACCATGTGGGATTGTACCCCAGTCCTTGGTTTAAAGTTCAGAATGAAGTGGGGGAAAGGAGCCAAATCAGCAGTTCTGCATTAAGAAAGAAGGGACAAGTTTGTCACAGGGGCCCATCAGCAGCCAGCTCAGCAGCAGAGAGCAGGGAGGGCTCAGGCTTTGCTGTGCAAGCGTTTCTTATGAAAGAAACCTGATCAGGAGGTGTATTTCAGTGCCTAGCTAGTCATTTCACAGCAGAGGATTTCAAAAACTATTCAACTACCTCAGTCCATCCGTTGCCAAGACTGCCACTGAACTTGATCTAAATCCCCAGAAATCTGCTGGGAAACACTGTTGTTGTCAGAGGACTGTGCATCATTACTTGGAGCTAGAGCAGGCAGGAGCACAGTATTAAACTTGCAATTTTGCCATTATAGGTTGCAGGTGTCCAACATTTTTTATTTTTTATTTTTTTTTCTTTCTGAAATGCTTGGGGTCTGGTAGCCCCTAGTCATGCAAAAATATTTTAAAATTTAATGCACTTTTAAACACTATGAGGCTGCAGTGATGAGAGAACACAGCAGTTTTGGCAGGAGTTGATGCAAATCCTTCCCCAAGTTCAGACCCTGCCACCTGGAGCACACGAACTGCTCCGTGCAATGTGTAAATACAAAGTACTGGGCAGGGGGTGAGGGTTGCAGTGCCTGGGTTGTGGATGGGGCGAACACCTCCCAAAAGCAGTAGACCCCACTTCTGCCTCTCCTCCCTGCTCCCACCAGCAGCAGCCAGATTCTCCAGCACCTCTGCCCTGAATCCCTTTATGCTTTGGCATTTCATCCGTGCCAAATTGATCTGCGCTGGTGCTAAATCAAAAGAACTGGAAATCTGGCTGATTGTCGTACGATCCCAGTACCTACAAGGCAGATGAGCATCAAAAATATCTTTTAGTTTCGGGTAGCCTCTAGACTTCAAAACACATTGCAGATGGATGAACGAGGTGGAGCTGAGAGTGTCATGCTTCATGGTAAGTTTGGAAATATTGAGATCAAGCCTAGCAAACATGCCTAGTAAGGAGGTCAAACCCGGCACATGGATACCTAGAGCTACCAGTGTGGTAAACCAAACCCTGGGCACATCACGGATATCTCCTACAGGTATGTTCAGCAGGGAAGTGAGGGGGCTGCAGGAGCCTTGGAGCAGAACCAAGGAAGGACTTTGTCCTTACGGAGGATGAGTCGATGCCCCTGAATGATCTACGGCCTGAGAGGGTGGGCTGTGCATACAACAGCAGAGGGAGCTGCCAATGCTTGTCTGGAGCTTCCATGAACAGTTTGCCACAGCACTGAAATGGGATCTTTAGCACATGTCCTGCTGCACCTTCAACACAACTCTCAGAAACTTGTACCCGCTTATTAGTTTCCCCTTCCTTTGCGTATCCTGCGTGGGAGCAGAAGAGGATTAAAAAGGCATAAGTGCTTATATTTTATCTTCAAAAGTGAATTAATTTGAAAGATTCCAGTTAACTTCAACTGGCTTTGGACCAGTCTGTCAAGGAAAAGATGTGAACTTTGATTTGCAATCTACTGTACCATCTAGTTGAATTAGTTTGGGAAGCTAGCTTGTGACTTAGCACTTAAAACATTTTAACCACTGTTACTGAGGAATTTTAAACCTAAGCAGTGTAAAAAGTCATTACTCATGTACTCTTTCATAGAGCCAAGTTTCTGATTTGCATTCAAATCATGATTTTTCTCAAGCATTACCTTCCTTTCTAGACTGGACTTTAAATTCAGAAAACTGATAATTTATTTCCATATCTAGCAGAGGACTAGAAAACCTCAACTGATGTTCATAAAGCTTTGCGTTAACATCAGATTTGAAGACTGTGAGAGCTTTGTTCATACTGTAGTTTAGGGGAGGATTACCTGTATTTTCAGAATATTTTCAGTCTTAAAAAGACCATCACTTGATTTATAAATGGTTTTATGTCTTCCTCTCTCACTACAATGACTTTTTTTTTTCCTCAGGGAGACAACGTCCAAAGGCATTAAAGGCAAAGCTACTTTTGGAAAAAGTTTCCAGAGAAAAAATGGTACTACATTTTTGAGGATTTCGAAGAATTGCACTCATTTAAACTTATTACAATGTCATTACAGACACGGTAAATATTTTCTAGCAAGAACTTTCTCTTAAATAAAAATGAAACCCACAGTACAATAAACAATTGGAAGAGGAGTTAGCTTCCAGAATAACCAGCAGCTTTGAGCTGCTGAGAACTAACTATTGTCATGCTTGCTGCTGACTTAAGGATTTGAAGTAAATCCTTTCAGAAGATGACTGATTTCTCATTGTAGGTCACAAAAAGTGCATCCATGGGAAAACTTTACAAAGTATTTCCTGATACTTGAGTATCTGTGCAAGATTTCTATTCTAAACCTTTCTTCTGAAACCATTTGTCTTATTTCACCTTGTCTCTCTGAAAGGTGTGGGAATGTTTCAGTCAGTCTTTGAATGTCTATCCTACCTGGGTGTCTTACATGTCATTTTCCTATGGGATAGCTGAGCCTGGAAGTTACTGCTGGAGGCCCTCATGTCCAGCTTTGCTCAGTTCAAGGCTTTCCCCAAAAAGAAGTCAAGTTTCTCAGGACCATGCCCAGCTGTGTCTTGAGCTCCTCCAGAGAACGCATCTCCAAGGATGAGGCTTTCTCCCTCCCAGGGCTGCAACACTCACTCAGTGGGTTTTTTTCCCCCCTTATGTCCAGCCAGGGCTTCCCTTGCTGCAAATCTCAGCTTTTGCATTCTGACCTCTCCCCGAGCACCTCAGAGAGCCTGGCTCCACCTACTCTAGAGCCAGATTTCAGGGACTGAAGGGCAGCAACTCTTTTCCACCTGTGCCTGCTCTGTGTGCCCAGATCAGGCGTGGCATCACCACTTTGGTGGGTTGGTGGTACCAATTGCCCGCTCAGGTAGCGCTTCATCTGAGGCACTCAAGGAGCCCTCTGTTCCTCAGTCAAGTGAGTGCATAGGCTAAATCAACGCTGTAAACGCTGCTATTAGTTTATTATTAAAATATTCAAAATTAAGAGCTAAATTAAAAAATACATAAATAAAACAAACACAAAACCCCACAGCATAAATCCTGGGAGTATGGAGAACAGATACTTGGAGAAGTCAGGCAAATTTTAGTTTTAAACCTATGCAGCTTCTCCAAGCATGACCTCAGTGGCTGATGGAAATTCACCTTCTGAATTATAACCAATAATTTAATATGGAAGCATTTTGCTCTAGCTGAAGTAGAGTGTTCACCCACCTCTGAACTAAGTAAAGCACCTGGGTATATAATTAGAGAAACCAAGAATTCTCAATTTTCTTTTTCACTTCCTTCAACGTCCTAAGAAGTTTCCAGATGTAAGTTGCCCTACTGTACAATACCAGGCAGCAAACTCTAACCTCAGCTTTCGTTGCCAGGATAGAATAATCATCATCAGGCAGGCAAGAAACCAAGGGCACCTTTAGGCTCACGCCTCTGAATGTTTGTCCCTGCCTATAAAATAGTCATATTCTAATGGTCACTTAAATTCTTCAGTGCAATGGCAGAATTTATGCAGCTTTTTGCAGTAAAAGAAGCACCATGCAGCCTTTGGGAATTTAGCATCGTAGACTCAGAAAGCCCATATCGGATAGGAAGGACGAGATTGGCCCTTGCAGAAGGGGTCTCCGCTGTCAGTACTGCCTCTGTACCATTAATACACCATTTGGAAATAAAAGGGAGGTGCTGAGCATCCCTGTGCACTTTTAATGAGCCTGTGAAGGATTGCTTTTTCCTCTCCCCTGCTGGTCTGTACTCCGGCCACAAAGGGCTGGCAATGACCCACATGCCCTCTGCCCGCTGGGAATGCCTTCAAAGGCAGTACCTATCGGCAGAATTCAAAGGACATTTACAGACTGATAACATACCGATTAAAAAGTCCTTTTTCTGGCCCACTCTGGAGGGAAAAATAATTGCAGTTCAGCTGACAGCAAAAGTTAGGTGTAGCTGAATGTCTTTTCCTAAAATCCATTTCCTTCTTTGCTGAAGATGGAGCAGTTACTGTAACATTGCTGCCCCAGAAGGAACCCTAGATTAGACTGCATCTCAAGGAATAATTGGACGGGAACTAAAAAAACTTATTATTTACCAAAAGGCTTCCAACCGAAACCACAACAGAGACAAAGCCACTACATTTCACAAGACCAGTCTGGAGGGAAATTCTTGTGCGTCATTTAAAAGGCCATTTATTTTTAAAATATAGGACCTGCTAATGGAACAAATGTTTCACCCCCAGCTCACTTATATGATTTTTGGCATATTAAAATTTTGCTTCCCTTCATAAAGACTTATGACCATTCTTCAGAACTATGAGAGAAAAAATCCAGCAGGACCATCCGAGTGGATGACTAATGATAGGGTATCTTTGTTTGTGCTGAAAAGACTTTGCTAAGAAAGTTAAAGAATAAAAACTTTAAATATTGACCTTGCCATCAGCTTCCCAGAGTATTTTTCTTGGCAGAAGTATTTTTAAATTCCTCCCAAATAGCCATTTGATCATATTTAAACTTTATTTTTACATACTCTTTGAAAACAAACTGGTTTGTTGAATCTTTTTGTTCTGCAAATTTAGCAATCATACGAGGTCATTTGTTGTAACAAACCCAATATTTTAACACAAAACTTCCTGCAAATAAATTATCACATAGTACAACCTTAAAGAACAGTAATTACAGCACTGGTAAAGTTACCTAACAGGTTAAAAGACCTTTTCCCAAAATAATAACTTAGTGTGCTCCAATCTTTTCCTCTCAAAGCTCTAGAGGAGTAAAGAGATGGATGGCTGGGCTTCAACAAGTCTGAAAATCCCAGACTGAAGTTCAGCAACCATTTTTTTAATTTGACCTCAGTTTTTCTTGTAAGAGCATGCTTTGGTAAAGAAAATAACCTTTTACAGTTAGAATTCTGGGAGCTTGTAAAGAGAATTTAAGCTAAGACAGTTAAATTTACACATGGTGAGAAGATAAAAGGGGAATCCTTCCAGTACCTATTTTTTTAAATAACAATACATTTGTTCTTTTTAAATTTATTTTTGTTTGAGTTTTTTAATGGAACAGAGCATGATTGTAGGAACTGATATATTTTTCCCTCGTTTTTTAAGACATGATGGAAGTTCAAGGGCAGTGTAAACTCAGGCAGGATGTGCTCAATGTCAGCCTTTGAGATTGTCATTTCTGAAGTAAATTAAAACCAAAACAAGAAAAACAAAAAGCCTTTATGTAAGCTTTTCAAAAACATGTATATTTTTCTGCTGATTTTTAAAAAAAAATAAGTGATCCATGCTAGAAATGCTGTTTTTCTTCAGCAAACAAGCAGCAGCTAAAGAATCATTGCACAGACTGAAGTCAGATGTAACAGAGTTACTCCGTACCTTTAGGAAAGCCAGAAAGCCAAATGCCAGTGGAATTTTTTTCCCTGTATCCACAAGAAAACTGTATTCTTTATCAGTGAACAGGAATCCACTTCTGACCATGCCAGCAGACCGCATGGCACAGGAAGAGTCAGAGACCAAGATAAATAATTACAACCCCATTAAAGGCTTTACGCACAAAACCAGATAAGTGTTTTGGTTCCCAGCACATAGGTGTGATGTACCACGGTGTGCTGGTTTAAAAGTAAACCAGCAGGAGAAATGAACCCAACTCAAAAGAGTTTAGAAGTCAGAACTACAATTTAATAAAAAGATTACAACAGATACACTGATACAAAGGAAAATCGGTTTCAGCCCTCAAAACCCAGTTGTACAACCCAGCCCCCTGGGGCACAAACAGTATGGTGCTCACCAGCCCCTGTGCTGAGCACCACGTGGTCCCCCTGAGTCCAAAGCAAAAAGAAAAGGAAAACCTGTTTTCCTTCCAGAAGGTTGGTGGTCACAGTCTGGTTGAGAGTGGTAGTTGCAGTCCTGTTGAGGTTCTGGTCCTCCTCTCAGTCTGACAAGTGAGTGAGTGCCCCAAATCCCAAAACCCCAAGCTTATATATGCTTGGGTTCAGATAGGAACACCCAGTACCTCCCCCAGGGTGAGGGGTTTCACAATGGGCAATTTACTCAGTGAGTCACAGGATATTTTGGTCTACTTGATGGCCCATTAGCAGACATGACCCCTCAGGCTGGGTGTGAAGGTGTTAATGATTCCCAGAGGGGAGTTATCACACCTGAATCATTGGTGTGAAGACAGGGAACCCTCCTATCTGTGTTTTCTCATGCACCCAGTTCATAGCCTGAGGTGTCAGGTGTGTCCTGGGCAACTGCTGCAAACAATGCATCATTAACAGTTCATGATAAATGGCAGAGAGGGTATGGAATACGCAGTTCCAGTTACATTCACACAGTGATAAACTGGTCCCAGCCACTATACCTAGGACACATGGAAAGACGTGGCCTTTGGCACAAAGCTGCAACCTGAATCCTGCGCTGCCTTCCACTTGGGGAAAAGCATCAGGTAAGTCTCATCTCAGCAAATCAGTCCCAGGTAAAGAGCCGAGAATCAAAACCATTCCTCTGCACCGCAAACCTGCGATCACCACCAGCCATGTCCTTATATGATTGACATGGGTGTTAACCAACCCCTGAATCGTTGCTTTTCCAGGTGATATCACTGCCAGAGATTGCTTACTCAGGCTGACTACCATGGAATAATATTCATCAACTTTAGCAAGGTGAAAAATTTAGCAGATAATCTTCCCTCTGAAAGCTCCCAGCGTGGTTTAAGTATCTGTCAAATGTCTCCTAAACACCCTGCTCTGTATTCCCTAAGCTGGTCTTAGTTGAGGTGTCAATTTGTTACAATCAGTACTTGCAGACCAATCACTACAGACAAGAGGATTTATTTGAGAGCTTGTTGGTTTTCTTGTCCGAAAGAGGTGTTAACACTGTCCATCAGCTCACATTGCAATGAATACTTTGAAGGGAAATCTGGAAGATGCATCTGTACTTACTTTCACATAAAAACCATATCTTTTTTCCAGATCTGTTCCTGACTTGTTGTGCCTGTGGGTAAATAGATGCAACTGACCTTGCTCCTCATACATTGAATTGTTTGGTATTATTGTTCTCTAATGTCTACCTTCTAAGAAGAAATTCATGTACCATGTATAGAAAATACTTTTGATTGTAGTTGTTGGCTGATACTTAAATCTGCAGAAAAATGGCTCTCAGAAATTATTGTGTTTTGCAGAGCAGCCAGCAGTACATCCTACCACAATATAAACTGGACTGTGCAGTAAGAGCCTCATCAAGAGCATCACCTCACCTCCACCAAAAAAAAAAATCACAATCCAAACCAACAAACAACTAGGTATAGGTATAGAACCAAAAGAAATTGTGAGAACTACTGTAAAATGTTCAAATTCTGCATAAATGTAGCAAGCAGAACAATTTAAATGTGCTCATGACATTTTTTGGAAAATGGCTTCAGAAGCCAAAAATTTAAATGTTGTATCAGTTATCTAAGGAGTTGTAGGCCAAGTCATGATAGAAAGATGAAACAGCTCAGAGGCTGAGCAGTCTTGGAACCAAACAAGACAAAGACATACAAGATGTGATTGTAAGATGGGATCATACATGGAACAGCTTTCCCCTTTGTCAAATCCCTGAATTACATCATATCTTCTCAGAAGCAGGATTGTTTTCTAAACTTAAGCTCAGAGAACATGAAAATCCAAGGAGAGTAAAGGATCCTCAAGCATGACACACAAATCCATGCCACGGCTTGACTGCTGGTTATGACAGATGTCCTGTTTTAGGTTATGTTGACCGCTCCAGATGTTCATCTCCAACGTTGCGTCACAAAGTCCCTATGGGCACATCTGTTATCTTGGCTACAGAGAGATGATAAACAGTATTGAGGTCCTGGACACAGATGGTAAAGTATAGACTATTACAGCTGCATAGCAGAGACCATAGGATGTAGTAATAGATCCCTTCTCTTGGTGGAGGCCGGTGGTATTTGATAGTGGGTAGGAAAAACTGACACAGGCAATGCTGGAAGCCACTTTCCAGCCCTGGGTAAAGATCCTACTGTAACAGTCTCAAAACAGGGCAGGCAAAGCACATCCCAAGGAGCCTCTGCTGACTCATAGGTGTTAGTGGTGTCAAACTTAACTGGGATCAAGGAAGAGTTGCAGACATGCAGTGAATCATTCTTCCAGTTTTATTCTAGGCAAAAACTCCCCTCTCCCCCTGCCATATTATTAAAGCATAAAACATTTCAAAAACTGCTTCAAACCAACTTCCAGACAGCAAAATGTTTCCTCCCCACACCCTTCTCTTCCCAGTTACTTAGAGAAACCTGTCGCTTTCTACCGTTCTGTCTCGTTGTGTCTCTAGTAATTTCTGTCTCTTACAGGGAAGCACTTCACCTTCAGATACCTACTGAGAAATGTAGCACATGCAAGCAAGGCATTAAAACTGTTCCTCAAAGGTCTATTTATTTATTTTTAAAATTCCATTCACATTGGTTAGGAGAGGGGGGTTATTTTAACTGAAAATGCAACAGGGGATTTGTTCTGTGATAGTGTTACCACTTCCTAAATAATTAGTAGCACGTTACCTGCAGATGGTTTTACATGCTAATATAAAAAGATGGATATGTCATTCTTCCATTATCAAGAACGTGATTTTTAAAAAGTCTGGAGATTGTACCAACAAAATCAAGAACAATTACTTAAGCAGCTGAACTCCTATTGAGCTCAGTATGAATTTAGGAAAATAAACGCAATTTGGGACCTCAGGGACCTGGCTGACTCAGGCTCCTTTTGGCTTCTCAAATCTACCATGATAGATTAGGTGAATGATCGCTGGTTTAGCATCCCATTTGTAAAACAGGCAACTTTCTTTGCAAATTTTTTTATTATTATTGCAAGATAAAAGAAAATAAAAATAAAATATGCCTTTCATACACAGAGAGCTCCCCAAAGGAACTGCATTGCAGCAAGTTCAAAAAGTTACGTGAAATAGAAGCGTGCCAGATGTGCCTGGAAGACTATAACCTTCTGATCATCACTTTTCCAGTTTTTGTTGGTTTGAAACTCAGACTAATGACTGTCAAAGTTCAAACTGATGAAACAATTTTCATCACGCCTTGATGTTGGGAGGATAAAGTCAACAGCAACTGTCTTGTAATACATGAAAATGTTCTCAAGTTCCAAGCACCGAGTGAGGGCTCTCAAGGCATTATTACTGTCAGCAGCAATGTAAACTAGCATAGATGCCCAACCACAATTATTCACATCACCTCAAATTTCTGATCCCAGAAACCTGTGAAATCAGGTTTCTTTCCATTAGCAGTTATAAATACATTAAACTCAGTTCTGGCGCTGCAGTTAACATCATTTTCTGGTTTCACTGCTTTGGAAGGAAGGGGAAACTAAGAGGTCACCACATCAGTGCCTAGGAGATAGAGTGTGTTATGGAGCTGAAAGACAGACATGTCAGCCTTATTCTGTTAATCATCCAACAGATGGAAAATTTCAACACTTGAATATAAAAGGTGCTATTCGTGAAAGAAATTTTTGTTTAGACAACAAAATACTTGCTTGGTTTTACTAATGTGAGAATGAGGTTTTTCCATCATCTCTGCACTTCTTTAAATCCAAAATGAAGCGGCGCCTTGAACAGACTTCTGAATTCTTTCCAGCGCAGACTTACTAACTATCCAGATGTTACCACCTCAATGGCTGATATTTGACCTCCTTCTCTTAATGGTTTCACACTTGATATTTCCTGTCTAATGTACCATCTGGCTGCAATGAAAGCATTCCAGGGATTCGCACACCTTCTCAGCCCAGAAATACTATGTAAAAACTTGCTTATACAGCTTTATATCTATAAATCTGTTAGATATTTAGTATCTTGACCTCTTAGCAATACCTTCCCCTGCAGGATTTAGTTCCCTGGTTTTGCTGACGCTGAAACCAGTTGCAATTAGGAAATCTCTTTCATCTGTGTTGCAGCAGCCTGCTGTGGTGTAATGGATGAGGAAGACCCCAAGCCTTTATAATTCTGTGATTAACCTCAATCCTTCCATGTTGTTCTATGTTCATGCAACTTCGGATGACACTTAAATTGGGTTCTGTCTTTTCCAGACTTTTATAGTCATTATGGAGGTTAAACTTCAGAGCTACTCCTTGTGAAACCCGGATGAATAAATGTTCATAATAAATTTTCAAAAAAGGTACAATTCCAGTCCTCAGTGAAACATCTCATGTGTAGCAAACCATCAAAATAGAATAAAAGAATAACAGTTATGTGCAACATCAGACTGTTTTTAACCAAAAGTTATTAGACATTATTCTTCACATCAACTGAACACATTTTTTTTGAAACTGCCTTTTATCCCGTTCTTATCAAAACCTGTTTCACCACAAGCATTTGCACTGTTACTGGCTGTGCACATTTGCTTTTTTGAGACACAGCGTCTTACTTTGTGTCACATATCATTTATTGCACAAACCTTGCCCAAAAGATGCTTTACTGGGGCTTATGAAAATGCCCCCCTCTCACTTTCACTGCATGGTAGAGACCTGTCTAACAAAACCTTTGGGAACAAAGGCTCATCACTTCTGAAAATGCTGCCGGGAGCAGCTCCAGGTGTGTGTACCTGGATCAGTTGACCACCGGATCATGATCCTTCTGGATTTTTTCCCTGTAACCCCCAGAGTGATGCAACTGCTACGAGAGACTTGAGTGGTACCTGAAAGGAGCTCAAGCACCTTGAAATGAAGTGGGGGCAATGCTTGGTGGCAGCCTCTGAAGTTACCTAAGAAACTGGTTTCTGTGTAGTTCAGGGTCCTTTAGGCATAGATATCTTATTTTGCATATACTCTGAGACGTAGACCAACCCAAACTAAACTCTGTATGTCTTTTTTACCACTTCTTACTTTATGTTAAGCTAAAATGCTGCAAGCTAAGACATGTGGGATAAATGCTTTCCTGGTGATGTTGCGATGGTGAGAAAAGAGTGACGAAACCAGGCACTGAAAATTTTTATTGCCACCATTGGATGGCAAGCATTAAACCTTTGCTTTCTGTTGATTGCTTTCAAGTGGTGTCACACAGTCCCATCTCCCCACAGCGTAACTGCCCAGAGTTTCCAGGCAGCCATGAAAAAGCTGTGAAGTTTTAGCTTCTTTGAAGTGGTACGGGCTCATTTTTAAAATAGCTTGGAGCCCTCAACCTTCTTTCAAAGTGCTGTTTTACTAGGTCAGTGATTTCCACCTCAGCAGGCTGCCCCATGGCTGGCTCACCTCTAGCTGCATTATTCCTGATCAACATCTCACCAGGCTTCTCCTAGCAGTCTCCAAAACAGGCTTCCTCTGGTCATTGACCTCATTCTTTGTTTCCCATGCTTCTAGAAGTGTCCTAGCTGATATTTAGCCCACAGACATTATTCTTAGCCTATGGGTATCAAAAAATGGGTATCACCTTATCAGCAGTTTTTCGTGATGTGGAAAGCTGTGATGTCCCTGATTGGCCATAACTTCTTCAGGGGTAACACAAGTAAATCCAATCTTTCTTCAAAGACAGTATTTTCCAAGCTTGTGCTCTTTGTCATTTCTCTTCTCTACACTCTTCCCAAGCAGTTGTGTCCCTTATGTGCCGTCTCCAGAGCTAGACACAGAGTTTCAGCTCTGGCTGTTCTGCAGCACAATGGTTGGGTTTCTCCGTTCATGTATCTAATTAGTCATCCTCTTATTTATGCAGCCCAGTTTTTGCTTCTCATGTAGCTCTACAACTTTGTTGACTCATGTTCAGCTTGTAGTCCCTTTCCTACTGAGTGCTGCTCAGACTGTTGTTACACTGTGCACACCCTGCACTTGTCCCTGTTGAAAAGTGGTTTGTTTCATTTCATTTTCATGGTGTATTTCCCAATATGGCAGGATTTCTTTGAGCTCTAACCTTGCCCTTCTTCCCAGCTTGGTGTCATCTAGTACAATACTTTATTTAGCACAATATTTTATTCAGCACAATGCTTTATTCTATTATCAGGTCACACATGAAAATATTGCATCGTATCAGGCTTAGATTGTGCCTCTGTGAAACCCTGCTCACTGCATCCTGTAGTGATGGACAAAAAACACAGGTTCAAAACTTTGTCAGGCAAAAGTAAAAGGCAAAAAGCAGAACAACACCGTTTATTCACACACAGCTTCTTTTATACTATTGTACTACTGTCCATATGTGTCTCTGCTACATATCATTGGCTAGGTGTTCTTGTCCATCAGCCTTAGTCCATCTTCTGATAGGTGGATGTCACCTCTCCTCATGCTGGCAAATCTCAAAACACACTCTTGCTATTCTTGGTTGTTTTCTTCAATTTCTTCTACTTTCCCAGGCCTGGTCCAAGGACACAGGTGGTGTTTTTGCTGCTTTCCCAAGCCTACACTTGCATCTTCTCAAGGCCAAAGATGAAACCCAGTATTCTTCCATAGCATCCCTCTGACTTCACCACTGATAGAGTTTTCTGGAAGCTTTGCCCTCCCCCAGAATCTTCATTTTGTCTTGACCAAAGTCTAGCTTGTTTATGGGTGTTATATGAAGCGTGGTCAACATATATGACACCTACTGCTTTTGCTCTGCTCACAAAATCTATGACCACAGGAAATTAAATCAGCTTGACAGACAGCCAAGAGCAGAGAAAGGTAACGAACAGCTGTGGTGAACAGAAACCAGTTAGACCTATAGAAGGACTATCTTGACCAGTATTTCAGATTGGAAACACATTGAATTTCCAATAGTGCACCCTGACAATAAGTTGCGTATCACCAATTTTCAGCTCAGCAGCTGCAGACCGCCCTCAGGGGAAGGTCAGCCAGACATAGAAGAGGTTTGGTCAAACACTCACACTGAAATACAGGGAGGCTGTTGCAGACCATCTTAAATTGGGCCTGGGATGTGGGTAAGGGCTCTGGCAGTCGCATTTTTAACATTTGTGGATTTTATACATGTGCATGATGCAAATTGAAACCTCTTGATGTGTCTTAGACGATGGTAGCTGTTGTGGCACAAACTGGTCATGAAGTCCCAAACCCCAAAATCCAAGACTTGTTTACCAAATAGTAGGTAAGTGTAACACATCTGTTTCTGAAAGGTTTTGTTGTTGGGAACTTTGATAAAAAACAAAGAGCCAAGAAACATTCTCAAGACACTTCTTTTCAAACATTTGGTTACAACTGGTGCTTAATTAGGCAAGGAAAATGTTCCCAGGGCTTCACTAACCACAAGTCAAATTAAAACCTGGACAGGCTGCATTCCTTGTTTTGAGAGAGTATTCCACATTTGAAGCTACCAGTGTTTCCTCACTCACTCGCGTTACAAAAATCCATTATAATGCATCTACATAATATAGAAAAAATGAATCTGTTTTGCCCTATATGAATAAGCAGCTTTCCTAAACTCACCCTTCCTACCAATGAAGAGAGCACTACGATTCCTTGGACCACCAAGGCCAGGTGCTTTTATTACTGCACTTCCCTTTCACAAGCACAGGGTTGCTCCATCTTAAAATTAATCGTGTTATTTTGCCTCCTACTGCTCCTATGAATAGCATGTTGCAAGATCTCCTAACTCTAATAAAGACACCTCTTACTTTCCAGCTCGAATTTATTCATGACTACTTTGTAATCTTTTGCTGTACTTTGTCACAGGGACAAGTTAATTTGTGAGGGCCCATATTATTGCATCTGATAGTGCATGCCTCTCTCCTCCTGATTCCACTTCAGCCCTACCAGGAATGGATATTCTTTGAAGGAAACCAATGGGGAAAGCCACAAGGGTTGTGCTGGGATCTTGCATGCCCTGAACGTAACATTAACTGAGCAATGTCTGAGTCAGTGAAGCAAAGCATTCACCCTAGAACTGATTATCTTTCCCATCACTGTCAGCCACTTCAGCTGTCTCCCAGAAATTCATTCAGCTTGGTTAAAATTTCTGGGAAGGGAAGGTTTCCCCAGCTGCCTGTCCAAGTCCACAGCTCCTAGAGTGGAAAATAAAGACAAGTCACTTTTAGCAGATGGGTAATTAAAGTTGTCTTTATTTCTGGTTGTTTGAAATCTTTTCTCCTTGCGCACAGGCTTCACATGTGCTGGGCTATAATGATTGTGGTGCATCAGCACTCTGCCACACCTTTCCCATCTTAAACGTAACTCCTTAGGTCAATAGGGAGAATCCACAGGGCTCTGCCAGCCCTCCTCAAGATGCCCTTCCCCAGGGCACGGAGCAGAAACAATGGTACGAGACAAGGGCAAGGCATGGCCCAAAGGCAGGGGAAGTCTTTGAATGTTTGTGTTCTAATGTTGCCCAAGCATTCAGTTGTACAGCACCGTTCAGCTTGGCTCCTCGGGCCAAAGTCACCTGGCAAGGTGTCCTGGTGTGGGACCTCCGTGCAACCTCCTGGGGTGCAGGAGGAGGTTACCAAGAAGAGATCATTGCTTTGAGGCCTTCAAGGCCCAAGTGGACACATCCCTGTGCAACACGGTCTGAACTCAGCTCTGACCCTTCTCAGACCAGAGGGACACTGGGGGTCCATGTACACAGAAGACACAGATGGGTGATCTAATCCACGACCAGCTCACAGCCAACATCCTTCATGTGTATAAACTGACAAGTGTCAGCCCCCAACAAGCCCTGCAATTGAGAGCTGGAAATGAAGGAAGGTCAATGATCCAACACTGCAAATGCAGAAAGCAAGATGAAACAGTCATGGTGACTTCAAAGTAGATACCAGGCATTGGAAAACTGAATTGAGCTGAAGAGCTGTGCAAAATAAGTTGGCCTCTGCTTTCAATTATAGAAACTATGCCTTCATTGCCTCCCACTGAGATTCTGGCAGGCATTGTTCCTGGACATAATCTATGGGAAAATGATTGATTCCTCTTTGACACAGCATCAGATCCTCTTTGGAAATCAAGTTTCCTTACATTTGGCAAGCACTCTGAATTAATAAGAAATTGAAGCATCAGAATACAAGTGTTCAGTACTCAAGTTTATGACTGCATTGCCCAAGTGACAGACCTTTGCAAGATTAGAGACCTGTTTGCACCGGCTATTTTGAAGCCTAGAAAAGCTTTTTATTTCCTTGTAATACACCTTTTTTTTTTTTTTTCTGCCAAATTGACCAATAGAATGTTTCTAGATTCCAGGACTTCTCCAGAAAGCTCTTTGCACCCATTATTTTGCAAGCAGGAATGTTCAAAAATTACTAAACCACTATTGCCATTACTGACCTCACTTTTAACATGGTCAGTTCAGAAGGTGATAATTTATTTAACGATTTTGACACGAGGGCATGTAAAAATAAATTACTCCAGAATTATTCTCGCCTTATATTCAGTCTTGCAGTCAGAAATCAAAGCATAATGGTGCATGTAAAGTGGCATTTGTTTGAACCACAGCGTGCCAGTAAAAAGACGATGTGCTTCACTACAGCACAGTGCATTTGCAACATTCCTTCAGTTTATTCCAAAACTCTCCTACTAGTGCCTCTTCCAAGCAGAATGGGTGATCTCTTGTTCTCTGTTTGTTTCATACAAGTCACCTGCGTAAATTCACAAGGCATAAACATTTAATGTGACTAGACTATTTCTCTCAAACAAAGCACAAATTAGAAAGTATAAAAGAACCAGAAAATGTGTTCCATTCCCAAATTAAACATCACACCACTGCATGTTTTTGCTGCCTCCAATAAAGGCATTAAACTTTGTTTAAGGCTTGCTGGTAGGCACGCGTGCAGGGTTTTGAAGACAGGGATCCTAGTCTAACATAGTAGCTTGGCTTTTGAACTTCAACTTCAAAACCTTCAACATTTGCAGCTTCTTCCTCTAGTTCTGCTTCTGTAAGTGGGAGATACTGGTCTATAAGGGTCTCTGATTTAGTGAGAGCACTGTCCACTCCACTGCTCACCATTTGCACCACACGACTTCTCAGGACAGTGTTAATGCTGCCATTGACAACTGNTCTTGCAGTCAGAAATCAAAGCATAATGGTGCATGTAAAGTGGCATTTGTTTGAACCACAGCGTGCCAGTAAAAAGACGATGTGCTTCACTACAGCACAGTGCATTTGCAACATTCCTTCAGTTTATTCCAAAACTCTCCTACTAGTGCCTCTTCCAAGCAGAATGGGTGATCTCTTGTTCTCTGTTTGTTTCATACAAGTCACCTGCGTAAATTCACAAGGCATAAACATTTAATGTGACTAGACTATTTCTCTCAAACAAAGCACAACTTAGAAAGTACAAAAGAACCAGAAAATGTGTTCCATTCCCAAATTAAACATCACACCACTGCATGTCTTTGCTGACTCCAATAAAGGAGTTAAACTTTGTCTAAGGCTTGCTGGTAGGCACGCGTGCAGGGTTTTGAAGACAGGGATCCTAGTCTAACATAGTAGCTTGGCTTTTGAACTTCAACTTCAAAACCTTCAACATTTGCAGCTTCTTCCTCTAGTTCTGCTTCTGTAAGTGGGAGATACTGGTCTATAAGGGTCTCTGATTTAGTGAGAGCACTGTCCACTCCACTGCTCACCATTTGCACCACACAACTTCTCAGGACAGTGTTAATGCTGCCATTGACAACTGCCTTAGTCACTTCTACGCTGTCTTGCATTGCTTCTTTAGTCTTGCCCACAACTCCAGTGATCGTGTGAACAACAGTTTCCTTGGCACCAGTCACAGTGGTTGTTACAGCTTATTGGATCATAATATTATGGAGGTTTTAAGCCTTCCACATTTCTGTGATTGCATAAAGACTGCATTTTCATTTTTGATGGCAATAAGTTACCTCAGTTTTTTGTACAATAATTTTGAAATATTTGATTCAACGGTCTTGTTTGGAGGGAAATCATCTTTATATTTCAATGTTCTTTCCATCTTCATTTGACAGGTCTCAGTTCCTGTTCCTCCTCTTCCAAATGCCATTTGCAACCCTCCATCCTAGTCAGAAAACTGCTGGTTTCTGCTCAGAGCATCATGCATCCCATGGGGCATGGGGAATCCCTTTTAAGGAGGATCTGGGAGCACACAGTTGCAGACACTGAAGGATATTTTCTGGTTTGAGTTATTGGCCAAGAAGACCCAATACTGACAACCCTTTCCTTCACCACACTTCAGTCCTTAAGTTCACTACGCTGTCAGTCTGTTGCAAATCAGATTTCCTCAAATATTACTCCACCAAAAACCTACCAGAATTATCCCTATTTCCCCTACTCAGGCCAAACTCTCTATTGCCCCACTCTCAGCTTCTCTAGCTGCTGATGGATTTTACCCCAGGCCTTTCCCAGTGTAAGTCCCAAGCCTTGCTCTTGGGCCAGCATTTGGAGGTCTCTCAAACTGTACTTTATTCCTGAATTCTTTCCCACAAGCTGCACGCTGCCTTCACTGGATGCTGGAGTGGACAGATCCGTCTCACATAAACCTTCTGATGCTTTAGCCTCACAGGGTCACCATCACACGAAGAACATGAAGCTTCTCAAGCATGGGCAGTAAGTCCTGGCACAATTCAGTTCTGCCACAGCTGGTGCTTACCTCAGTCCACTTCTCTGGTGTATGTGCACCATGGTGGCTGAGCAAACTTCTGGTGCTGAGAGCGACACACTTCTCTAGAGCTTCATTTAGGAAGGCACCCATTGACCCTGGTTGTCTGTTCTCTGGGTTCACCGGCCAATTCTGGTGGGCAGCAAGTCAATGGCAATGGGCCTTTTGCCCAGTTGTGTTTGCCACGTGGCCATTGCCATCACATCCTGTCTTTTCACTACAACCTGGATCATATTTTGAAAATTCTACTTTTCACTCTTCAAGCATTTATTACACAATCAATCTCTGGTACCACTTCTTGATCTATAAAAATCACGCTTACAAATTTTAGAAGTGTAATTGGAGATGGAGCACATTTTCCCACTGGAGAACATCCCATTAGGGATCCCAAATCCCAAAGTAGCTTCAGAGATTTTTTAGAGAACTTTATATTTAAGGAAGAAAACACATCCAGAACTTGGCAGGACATGCATCTCAAGTGTTTAAAGGGAGATGATAGTGTTCCAGTAGATTTGTTGTTGGCAGATGTAGGATGAAGAAAAGTTTCAGCCATAAATAACTTCCAGCCTTCATATTCTGGTAGAAATATTGCCATTCAATCACATAAAACCAGATTCAACATAGAAATCATACCTTATCAATTATTCAGATGGTCTGAGTCACAGGGACTGCTGTGCGTGATGCTAATCATTCTGATTGCATCCTTCTATTCTCCATATGTTGCTAAAACTATCTCATTTTGTGGCAACAAAATCTTGGAATGTAGCACTTTCATTGGGCTTTCCCTCATTTGTTGGACAAAAGTTAATTATAGCAAGTCATTCAAAGTCACATTCTCTACTTATTAGAAATTTGTTTAAATAAATTATTAAGTTTGACAGTACAGCACATTACCTTTCCTTTCTATGTATCCACATACCAGTTAGATGAGAAATATACAAAATAGAAACAGAATTGGTAACGTTTTGTCATCATCTTTTTTACCTTGGGTAAAACCTTTTGAGGGTGATACAACGTCTTTGAAGAACTAAGTGGGTTGGTCCTGACTCAGTATGAGATTTTATGTATGGTACTTCTTGCCAGACAATATATGATAACAACTACATATATACATATATATATATATATATATAGTATAAAAGTATACAGATTGCCAGACTGTAAACAATTTAGAGAAAACTTAATTTTTCCCACTTTTTTTTTCAAGAAGGTGGAGTACCCCTCTGAACACACTGAGAATTTCCACCCCTCCGTATTCCCAGTAGTCTGGGACTCGCTCTTGTTCATGTGCTGCCAAAGAAGAAATGATCATGTATTTAGTTTGTCTGGGAAGGCAGAGACTATTAAGCACAGAGCCTGGAAGAGATGGGATGTTTTGGAATTTCTAGAAAAGGACAGTGGTTTGATTTGCATAGTTTTGCTGCTGACTGGTGGCACGAAATTTGGACAGCATCTGTTTTATTGCATCACCATTACTGGACATCACGTGATATGATAAGACTGACCCACCCTGGAATGACTAATCGAGTGGGATGCTTGAAAAGGTTTTTTTCTTTTTTACAACCCTCAATTACAGAAACCACATTTTCCAGGGTAGAAAACAGTAACTTTTAAGCGTGTGTGAATGTGTATGTGTTGTGTTTTTTTGCTTTTTGGATTTTTTTTGTTTCTAACAAAAAAGGTTCTCCTGCCCACTAAAGAATTTGGTCAGAGAGACTTTGTTTTTAAACCTGTAGTGAATCAACATGAATCATCTAATTTTAGCCATCATCTTTATACTTTGAAGAAAAAAGAAAGACTTACTCCCTAGACGAGGCAAAAATGTATTTCCTGGCTCAAGCAGCTTGTCGCCCCATTTGTTGTGAGATATACAACCACGTTACTTTTCCCTCTTTCCGCTATGCCCGTTGGAAATGCAGCCGCACCATTTCCCAGGAATATGTTTGGTGCGTCAGCTAACCTTTAAATATTAAAAATGGAGAGTGGCTTTGCAAACTTATGCCAAAATGGAAAGGTGTAAGGAAACCGCAGTCGGGAACACAAGAACTGGACGTTCCTCATGCTGAGGCCTCTCTGAATCTTTCAGCACTGAGGCCATGGGTGGTTTCTAGAAATAATATTGTGATTGTAGCTGTGCACTGCTAGAAAATGGTTTTCAGACCTACCTGTTTATGACAAAGCCCCAAGTAATAAGCAAGGGTCTTTTTTTCTCCTCCCCTGCTAAAATTCGTGCTGGAGGAGATTGAGAAGACGTCCTCCTAGCCACCACAGTGCAATAATAGCTGTCCTTCCAGCCTGGCTGTCCAGGCTGAGTAGAGCAGGCAAACAGTTGCTGACCCAGGTTTTGGACTGCTGAATTTGGAGGAGATTACTGTCTACCAGGCAGCCTATGGAAAACCCCCGATCTTCACAGAGATTGAGAGGTCAGACATCAGATGTGGCGGGATCCATGGTGTCCGACCATATCCATAAATAAGTTTGGGGCTTTACAAACCAGCTTCATATGTTATGGATATGGTTGGGATTTTCTTTTTTTGTTTTGTTTTGTTGGGAAGTTTTTTGTTATTATCTCTTTCTCTTCAACAAGGTAAGAAGAGAAGTTTCTTCATTTCATCTATCCAATATCACTGCAAGAACCTATTTCCATAGTAGTTATCAGCCTCTGGTAGGAGCTTCAAGACTTTTCCTGCACGTTTCAGAAAAACAAGTGTTTAGCAGTAGTGTGGTGATGAACTCTGTGTTAGCAACCTGCTCAGTCTTTCTCCTCCTGAATGACAGAACGGACCATTGAGGTCTCATATTTTACACTGAACAAAGTGAAAAAATGGCTTTCTTCCAGCTCAAGTTTATCTAAAATTCCTTCGAGCCATAATTTTTAGGAAGAGTTCTTGGAGACAAAAACAGCAATCTCACAGACAGCTTCAGGGATGAAACATCCTTTCTAGAATTTCTTAACCTGGTTCGTTCACACTTTCTGGATAGTCGTAGAGTGGGACAATATATTTTCTGCAGACCTCTTATGGTAGCCAAGTTACTTTAAATGAGCACAGAAGACCTCCCACCTCTCTGAAAACCTCATTCTTTAGGTATCCCCAGAGGGCAAGCCTGCAACTGGAGCTCTAGGCATGCCAAAACACAAGAATCCTCATTCAGGAAAATCCTGAGTAAATAAAAAGCCTGTGACATGCTAGAGAACAGTTGGGAAAGCACAGCTAAGGCCTCCAGGGCTTATATTCCTGTCAGGTACACTCTCTAAAACAGGGGAGTGGAGTTGTGGTTTGTAGCTTGGAGTCAGCTGGTGGATTTGAGCTGCCTTCAGGGCCTCCACAGGCTGTCAAAAGAAAACAAATGGTTGCTGCTGTGGCTGCAGCCCAGGGAATCCCTTGGGCCGATGGTCACAGTCTTCACACCCCGAGCTTCAAACTCAGCAACAAAACAAAACACTGCAAGGAGCTTCTCCAGACATCAACCTCCAGCCTGGAGAGCTGAAGGGAGACAGGTTCTATAAAAGCATCTGAATATGTTATGGGCAGGATCCCAGCCTGCCGTAAAGGTGACAGTCTGTCTGCAAAAACCACTGGTATTTTAGGGAGTTTTCCTGCTCACTACAGCTCCACAAAGGCAGGGCAGACAGGGAGCAGAGCAAGTGCTGGTCACCCTTCACCACCTCCCACTCTGGCTGCACCATCTTCCCAAGGGACCCTTCCTGAAACAACAGAGCTCACATCAAGTTGGGGATCTAAAGAAAATAGTCATTAATATGTCCCAAACCCTTGTTGATTTATGGAAAAGGACTAGCCTCTAGGTAAATGACCAAAGACTGCTCCCTAAAATAATTGGCAGAAAAAGCCCAGGATATTTAACACAATCTTCACCCTCCCTCCTTCCGTTTCTTAGCTAGAAATCATTACATAGCTGAGACTGTGGCTGGAAGGTTATAAAGAATTCAAGGAGTAGTCTGTAACCCTTCTTCTTGATGCCTAAAGCTGCAAAATTATGTGACTTCAGAGAGCTTGGGGGATTAGTCAACATTTCAGGACAACTCCAAACACTGTGCCGTGCCTTTGCACTCTGCCTCGATGGGCCGAGCAGGTGAACACCTCCTTGCAGGGCTGCCTCCAGCACATGAGGTTGCTGCACTGTCCCTCTGCTCCTGCTGGCTCTGGTGCACTCCAGGTCTCACCAGAGCTTACAGGAAGTACCCTGGGCTTCACTTTCAGGGATGATTTGGTCCCTATTAGCAGCTCCAACAACAATTCCCCATCTCCTCTCAGGGCAGGACAACACGGATTGCATCTTAAGGGCTGCACACAAACTTATCAACTACAGCTATTGGCCTTCCTGTTCTTTAGGATGTTCTTCAGGACACAAAACCAGATTTTTTTAAAAAAGACATTTGAAAAATTACTTATTTATGTTCTTGTAAAAATCTGACACACATTTGGAGATACTGATAGTGTTTTTGTGCTTGCTTTTCAGTTTGGGCTTCACCACAAATTTCCTATGGCTGTAAAGGCAAAGAACAAGCATGCAATTATCATGGTATTCATCATTCAGTGGCATTAACTGGCTCGTTATGGTGGCTTTTATACTCCGGTTCGTAGCCACATTCTAACATTCACTCATAAATTTGGTCCCTGAGTCAGATCCACAGTTCATGTCTTATCTTGGTAGAATAATGTTTCCTCTAGATGTTCTGTACCTTGCCAACCCTGTGTCTGCTCACACTTACTGTATCCATACCCCCAAAAAAACAACCCCAAAACTTAGGGTAAGCAGAGACAAAACTCAGCATGGACACCGGTGAATGAACGACTCGAGAAAAATACATTTGATTAAGACTGTTACTAGATGAGCTTTTAAGATGTTGGATAGAGCACGACCAGATAGCCATTTTGCAGTGAAATCACAGGAGGTTAATGGGCTGGTTTTGTAAATATCCACACCCACTTACTGGAAAGGGGCTCAGCAGAAAAGGACCTGGCTGTGCTGGTTTACAGCTGTTTGAACGTGAGCCAGCAGTTCCCCAGGGAGCCAAGGAAGACTAGGTGAGTGACTGTCCCTCTGTACTCAGCACTGGTGAGGCTGCAGCTCGAATCTTGTGTCCAGTTTTGGGCCCTACGCTACAAGAAAGACATTGAGGCACTGGAACATGTCCAGAGAAGAGCGCAGAAACTGGGGAAGGGTCTAGAGGTCGGTCATACAAGAAGAGGAGACTCAGGGGACACTTTATTGCTCTCTACAACTACCTGGAAAGAGGTTGTAGCCAGGTGGGGATCGGCCTTTTCTCCCAGGCTACTAGAGACAGGATGGGAGGACACAGTTTCAAACTGCACCAGGGGAAGTTCAGCTCGGACATCAGGAGGAATTTCTTCACAGAAAGGGTTGTCAAGCATTGGAACAGGCTGTCTAGGGGAATGGCGGAGTCATGACCCCTGGAACTGTTCAAGCAATGTCTGGATGTGACAGTGCTGTGGTTTAGTTGGCACGGTGGTGTTCAGACAAAAGTTGGACTCAATTATCTTGAAGGTCTCTACCAACCTTAATGATTCTATGATTTATTTCCTAGCAGAAGTGATTTGGCCGCGGAGATAGCAGCGCAGTTCCATAGCTGTGCCTTCTCAGTGGGGACAGATGATGGTGATGGACAAGGGGGAAGACAAAATCCTCGTTTAACTCTTGAACATCTACACATAAATCTGCACTTTACTACATTCAGAGGAGATAGAGATTTGGTTACCTTTTCTATCACTCATTTTATAAACTTGCCATTTTCATTTAAGGAAAAATGATTGAGATTTATGGGGATAATTAAGCTTTGATCAATGGGCAATCTCATGGTAAAGAAAAATTTTAAGTCATTTAGCAACAAACAGGCAAATAAAATATTAACTTCCATTTATCAAATAACAGTTATTAAATTGTATTTATTAAATAAGAAATATTTATTAAATTAAGATATAAAATCAGTGAAATGTGATTTAAAATGCCCCTTGAAAAGACATGACTGGAGTTCTTTCAGTTCTAAGGGAAAAACCTGAAAGGAATTTGGTATCAGAGCAAGCAAACTTAACACAATTGGACCAATCATAATAAAAGCCTTGCTGCCTTTTCCTTCGGAGTGCAATGGAAGGCCATAAGCACGTGAATCTTGACACAAAACTTTGGCTGCAAGAGGCACAGGCTCTTTTAAGAGTGCCAGATGGCAGCAAACCCTTTTGGGCAAGGGAAGTTTTCCTGTGAGAAAGAGGGAAAAGAAAAGAAGGTTCAGTGACAGAAATCAGAAAGTTACTCTCATCTTCGTAAACAGTTCCTGCTCAGAAACTCTGTGGGTACAAATTGTCCATAGTATATAAAAACAAAACAGTTGAAGAGATGGGGGTTTTTTTGCAATATATCATTAGCTGTTTTTCTTGCAAGAGATAACTGTTCTACAGTGCCCTGATAGGCCATAAGGGTCTTAATATACTCTGGGATAAGACACATCCTGCCTTATCCTTCTAACTTTGACACAGTACTACAGGATGGTTCATACTAAGTAGAATAAAAATGCCAGGCAATACATGACTTCTGGGGGAGTGACCTTTCCTCTTTCCTCCCCATCCTTGCCTTTCTTCTCTCCCAGGTCCAAGAGATTGGCTGATTAGGGACCTGTAGCATCAAGTATATAATTCCAACTCCTACTATTATAAGTTAAAAAAGATTTCCAGATGACAGTGTAATGCAGCAACTCTGGTTCAGTTTCTCAGGATCATTGTTTGCAATGAATACTAACCCAGCACCAGGGGCATGCAGCTCCTTTTTTCCATTAATCTTCAACTGAGGCACTGGAAGCCTTGTCCTCTACCTCAATGCCTTTTAATTTAATTTTTCTTCAATATATGAAGGTGGTACCTTCTGAGGTTTAGTGCGAGGAGTTCAGTTTTGAAATATTAATAAAAAACAGAATCACAAAGGACTGTGGCAAGAACCAAATGTGCACATGAACAACCCCTGTTGTTTTTGAACTCTGCTTTCTGCCCAAGCACTATACAACACTAGAAAGCTTTATAGTCTGACTTTGACTCAGGTCTGGCAGGTGGAACAGTTATTAAAAGAAAGGCTGGAATGCCTGAAGGTTTCATTTTCTTGTACAAACATGAGGGTACATTGGAGCATGTGGTGCTGATGATACTGTGGGGACAAAGCACAAACTACTCAGGCCATTAAAAACCCACATCCCAGACTATGCCACATGGCAGCACAGAAGAAAACACAAGCATTTCTTGCTAACACAAACCAATTAAATTATTTTTAGTTTCTACAAAAACAAAAAACACAGCAAAAAAAGCTGCCGCACTGGTCACTAAGACAATAAGCATTTCTAAAATTAGTTATGAAATTCTCTAAATACATGCACCCCCTCCCCCACCTCCCAAAAGAAAATCATAGTAACCATTAGGGTGTCTGTGCTTATGACTAAAGACCATAACCCAAAGTTTTAGATTTAAGGCTGAAGGCTTTACTTTTCATTCTGCTATTCAAAAGGAATTGTTTTGCTCTTCTTTGCTCAGAATACAATGACGTATGTGGCCATTTTCTGGGACTGTGTATTTAGCAGAATGAGCTAATGGACATCTACGATATGCTTTATGTTCTTGAGAAACAAGTTAACATGTATGTCTGCCTGTCTGCATATAGGTATGTACACATATATAAATACAAGTGTTTATGTGTGTGTTTGCAGACGTGTATCTAAGAATCCCACATATGGACATCAAGGCCAAAATGTAAGAACAATAGACAAGGAAAACTTTCTTTCATGGCCTATGAGTATGCTTAAAAACAGCCCTGAGATTTTGGAGAGGATAGCAAAACACTGTGCAAGCTCATGCACTGGAAGCGTCCTGTAAATGGGCCGTGATAACACTAATTAAAGAAAGAAAACTTGTGGAAGACTTCACAGTTGGTTGCCATAGGACTGCTAGAAACACCAGAAGAAAAAATAGCAGGACTTCAGATAACACGTGTCAGTGTTCTTTGAAAATTTCCCCTAACATACTAAAAGGTGAAACTGCAGTTGCATTAACAGACAGTGACATGAGCTGTTACTTTTATTACCTGAAATTTAGCTTGACGATGGTTCCTGTAAATTCTGAAAAAATGAACGCATAGTTGTATATTTTTTAACTCTTTGCATCTAGCACCAGCATGTAGTTTTCAGAACTGTTGGCTTTAGCAACCTCCCTTTGCCTTGCACATGTCTGGCTGATGGCTTGGGGCAATAGCAGCTCCTCTTGGAGAGCCTGGGCTGGCTGGGTGCTGTCTCCATGTGAGTCCTGGATGGCCCACAGTGGAATCTTTCGAAAGCTGCTGCACACAGAGCAGTGGGCAGGCCTACATTGAGATAGTTCATGTTCTTTGTTACCATATTTTGTGATATTTCGCTTGAAACTCGTTGGGTTTTTAAAGGTGGGGAAACTCAGACATTTACTACACTGTGGGGAAAACCATAGGCAACCTCAGTGTGCACAACACGCCCGAAGTGAATGGCCACCCTAATTAGAGGCTAGAGCCATAGACTAGCAAAACATTGGGCAAAGAGGCTTTTCTTCCGAGAGGAAAAACTCCTTTTAGGAAACCTTCCTTTTTGATGTGGCAAAGAATCTGTGTGGATCCCACATGCCACTGCACCCTCTCGAAGGAAATCACTGACTAAAATAGACTGCTATGAGGTCCACCCCAACCAACATGGCTAGAGGAGATGGCTAGAGGCAGGCAGACCAAGCAAACCAGCCAGCAGCAAAGATGCTTGACAGGGAAAAGGGGCATTCACGGGGAAAAACAGTAGCCAGTGGGGAACCTCGACGTAGAACAGCTTAGTAGCAGCAGGTCTCAGTGACCTGTGGTCAACTTCTTTCCCCACCACAGTACTCTAGAGCTAAAAAAATAACATTTTGCAGCCATATGCCCTCCACAACCAGTCTTCACTGAGTGGTATGACAGATGGGGCAGGATGTATCCTGCTGGAGAGCAGTCGCTGGGTTGGTCAGTTGTCACCAAGAGCTTTATTGGAGGCAAACGTGCAACAAGGCACTGCTGCTGAGGCATTCATAGATGCTTCCCTGATGGTTTTGGAAGGGCTTGTGTTTCACTTCTCGTGCTTCTTTCCATGGTTCCATGTTGCATGCCATGAATACAGTCCTACATCATCATGGCAAGGCTTGGCTCCTCCTCATCTGCTTCTCCAGCATCTGCTCCTCCAGCATCTGCTCCTCCAGCTCAGTTTGAGCACCAAGGAAAACAAATCACTGCCCTCCCCCGTGCCACTCCCTCCAATTTCCCACTGTTAGCACAGCAGCACTGCCTGACACAGCCCGTCAACTTCAGCAAACTCCTTCAACTCAGGCTGGATAAGCCTTGCAGCCTTACTTGATGCATCTCAGCAACATGGGGGAATATATTTTCTCTGCATTTTCTGCACCGAGTACTTGATATGGGTTGTTCCTGTGATGATCGAAAAGAAACCCAAGTTTAAATCCATGTCCATCCATACATTGTGATGTTTTGTCTTTTAACTTCTGGTGGTTACAGGCTATGAATCCTCTGAATTTGTCTATTTTTACCACTTTCTGGTTTGTTAATTCCTTTCCTAACAATGGTAGTATACTTCAAATTTGAATCTCTTACTTGTTATACCTGATGTTTTGCAGTGACAGTACTAATTTTTTTCAAATTACAGGGGTTCAGTTATTACGAGAACACTTTGAATAAAAGTGTCTTCTGGCAGCAAAGAAAACCTACAAGTTCAGTGCATGACAAAAATCACCATATTATCATGCCACCAATTACAAGGTTGCCCAAACAACTTCTTGAACACCCTTTTAAAATTCCTTGTTAGCAAAGTCATTTGGCAGATCACTGGCTTTGAAGTCTAATTTCACAGAATCTGAGCAATCATTTCCTTAGCAAAGGATGATCAAAGATGGAAAAGCCCAACAGCCAGCCCACAGAACACACCTCATGAAGGTATATAACACAGATCTTTAACAAAAAAATAAAATCATAATCACCCAGTTACATTAATGCTTTAAAATTTTTTTAGGATTTTTGTTTTAGCTGTGTTTATTGACAGAATTTCACTTCAGTGAGTTTCAAGTCTTCCATCAGTATATGCCAGAATTTGGTCTAAAATCCTGGCTTGACAATTCATGTTGCTGACTCCAGGGAAAATGGAGCTGCTTATTTTAATTAAAACAAATTATTCTATAGTCTGGGTTAACAATTATTTTTGAAGACCAGCAATTTCACGGATTTTTATCTGCCTTTTCCTTCAAATTTAATGATGACTCTGCTGTCTGTCTTCCGACCTCATCCTTCAACACCCCACTCTCCCAGTGAGTCACTTCAGAAAACTCCCCAGCAATTGTCTGGTGTATTGATTTATGTCTAACTAAGGGAGCAGCTGCCTGGGTTACTGCTGTCTATCAAATACAGTACTTATTTTAAAGAGTCATTTGCAAAGGTACCATCTATAAACCCATTAAAGACCTCTGTTATGTCTGCTTTTAATGATACAAAATTTTCTGTTGTACAAGGTTTAACATAATATCAGAAGGATTCTATTTGTTTTGTAATGTTAAACAACCCTTTTATATTAATCCCATAATATTGTATTTCATTGGTGGCATACATTTTTTTTAGAACAAAGGTAGTAAAAATTCAGTGTATTCCATGAGACATGAAAATTGGTTAAAAATTTCTTACTTGCATTTAGTTTTTAAATTTTATGAAAATGAAAATTTTAATGCATTTTATGCATGAAAATTTGTAATAAGCTAAGAAGAAGTTTACGTTACATACTGTGTTATATACACAGGCCATACCAGCTGTGTGAGTACATAGTCTCCCTTTGTGACCAAAAGTCCTCTCAGAAGTACTTTTTGGTCACAAATAATATAAAGTTTCCAACCCCACTTTGACTACGGAAAACCAAAATACATTTATTTTATGCCTAATCATTGTAACAAGACCCTATGCCCGCATTGTGACATTTTGTTTTGGTTTCCTCCACAGCAAATGGTGAGATGCAGTACAGTTGGTCTAGAAAGGGTTAAAGCTTACAAATGAAGGGGCTGGTTAATTACACTTCTTGGAAGTTATAAGCATATAGTCCAGATACATAACCCCAAAACCCTTACTCAAAACCCTCTAGGAAAACCCCTGTTGCCCTCAGTGTAACATTTCCCACATTTATCGTCCCTGATTTTATCAAGCATTTATATAAATTTGTGTGCTACATTTTTCTCGTGGAAAGATTCTGTAGCATATGCCTTTAAAAAAAGACAAAGAATAAATTTGCATTTAAAATACTTTCATATACCAAACTGGTGAAGTCCTTTTCAGCTAGGACAAATCACAGAAGCTTCAGGTGTGACAGTAGTAACTACCCCATGGGTTTCTCGAGCAAAGAGCAAAACCCATTTTCTTTGACCAAACCACAAAGATGTAAGACATTTAAGAGAGCAATCAGATTTTGAAGGCAGTGGACAACTTCAGGCCCTTAAGCTGGAAGAGCATAGAAAGCTACTTCTGGAGAACTGTCTTAAAAGCTTCAGCAGTTGGGCAGAATTTAAAGTTAAACTCACCATCAGAATTCAGATCTCTCATATCTGCATCCTGCCAAAATTTATTTAGGCATCTGAAGCATGGAAGACTCTGTAAAAAAAGGATATGGTTTGATCAACATCTGTGAAATGGATGGGTATCAGAAGAACTTCCTAAAGACAGCCATGCCATGAAAATATTGCCGAATCGAAACTGAAGTGTTTCTGAAGACCAGTCAGAAGCGGCTGCTAGAAATAAGTAACTCAGATTCCTCAGCTCCAGTGATGTAACTGGAAGAAGACTTGGAAGGTTTTAATTACTCAATATTCATCACCAATGGGCACTCTTTGATCCTCTTGCTTATGTTAGGGACAAATCGGACCTGGAGGGTCAAAATAACCTCACGGAGTCTGAATCCAGCCACGGACTTGCTGCATTCAATCATGGAGGTCCTCTGAAACCATAATACAACCTTCCAACAGTCAAGAACAACTGATGCTACAGATCTTGCCTGCTGAAATAGAGATGCTTGGTCTCCTTTTAGACTTCTAAGCAGAAACCTTGCTGTTCCACTTAATCCTTTCACTGCACAGCAACAGGAGTCAGCAGACCTCAGGCAGATCTGTAAGACCTCAGGTCTTGGGGAGGCACAAAACTGTTCTTGCAGGCCTGTCCTCTTGCTGTGTGAATGAGGAGCCTGTCCAGAGACAGAGAAAGCCATGGAGAAGAGCTGTCTGCTCCACACGGGTGGTGGTCAGCCCTGGGGCATCTTAACCATACTTGTGAACTTAAACCCACTCTGGACTGAATAGACTTTCAGCAAAATCCCTGATCTGTAGATATAATTTTGTTTGGAGTTCAACACGTCAACCAAAGCTTTGCAAATGAGAAATGGCATGATAAATCTGGCAGGTGTCATTTCGGTTAATGTTATCCTTCAGTTCAAGCAAACATTATTTTGTTTTCAGTTACTTAAATGGGTCTCTGTAATAATGTTGATGCTTAAAGAGCAGTTGAATTTTGCAATGATAAATCAGGGTGATCACTAAGAGAGGTTCAATTCCCTAATATATTCTGTCCAAGCTCAGATACAGACTTTGGTAAATATATTTGCCCAGTGCTCATAAAATAAAAACAGAGCAAGCACTACATTCAGTGATAATCACCTGGTGTACATCCAACACGGAATATGCACTGCTAATGGGTTTGTGCTTTTTCATCTGGTGTGGTTCATTGTATCTGTCAGTAAGTCTTCCAGGATGGAAAAAAACCCAAAACAATCAGCTGCATTTAGAGTGCTATTGTAATGATATTGTTCCTTGGATCAGAGTCTTACAAGAGGTAGTTTTGTGATCATAGAGGTAATGTCTTGGTGGAAACCAACGTGCAACAGGTTTGAATGGTCTAGTTGACTTCCCCAAGAGTCAATGCTTCTTTTTATGGTGGCCATAGTTACTGCCTTACTAGTCATACTCCATTTACTTTCAGGGTAGGGCACAACAACGCTGCAGGGTGCAAGCGTCTACCGATGGGTATTGGGTGCTACTCTGCTCATTTGACTCTGTGTGCTTCAAAACTGGTTGGCGTTACTCTTCCTGCTAAGCAGATGCACAGATGATATCATATGTTGTATTTCCTTGTGGTTCTCTGGGTGTATTTCTCTTCTGAGGCTCAGCTGAATAAATCAGACAGCAAAGTGCTGGCAAAGATGTGGGCCAGGAGAACCTTAGAACGAAGTCCTTTGCTACAGTGAGAGGAGTCAGCAATGTGGGGAACAAAAGCTCTTTCAAATCATTATCAACACCAGCTTTGCTGTTGCAATGGGGACTTGGCTACCTCTGCACCTCTCTAATAACTGCTGAAAACACTACTTTGGTGCCTGCCAAACCCTCCATGTGACTGTGTATATATCCACTGCCTTCTCAGCCTGTCACTGACCACGTAGACATGGTCACTATCTCATTGCTTCCCAGTACTGCACAACCACTTGGTCACCAAGTCATTCATCTGCAGATCCATGTTCTTTGCTTGACCTCTCGCTCATCCAGACTTAGACTATAGCAAAACTCCAGTTCAGGCAGTGCTGAGAACTGTCAATGTTAGAGTTTTGTGGAGATAAAGTTCATTTTCCTGCCTTCTGTTCCAGACATTTCTTTTTTAACGGTCACAACCACATCAAGAAACATCTGTTTCAATCCCTTCAGCCCCCACAGATATCACCGTGTCCCCAAATTCTACCGAAAACCCCGATGCAGGTGCCAGAATAAGGATTAGGAAATGGATTAGGAAATTCCACATGCAAGTTCCCAGCCTGGCACAAAAAGATGAAAGGCCTAATTTTGGTTGCTTCATTTTTCAGAAGAGGCAGTTTTATCACCATCAGTCTCAGCAACAAGCATTTCAAACCAGCAGGAATTTATTAACAGCACTCTGAGCATCTCATTTCTTCAGAGAGACTGGTAACAGCAGTGTCTAGTCCCCATCTGTCCCATGGGGTTCCTCGTGCCGTCAGAGAGAGATGCCTGCTTTGTTCACAGCCCACACACGAGCAAATAAAGCTCTCCTCTTCATTCCCTTCCCTCCGCGTCTGATATTTATTCAATGTGGTGGAGTGGAATCAGCAGCCCAAGGGCCATTTACTGGGCGTGGATGCTCCTTACACGCTCTCTGGGGATGTCACATCACCCTCCACTCTACAGGGTGCTGCACATAATGCTATGCTAAGCACGACTGGTGAGAAGATAACGGCTACTGACATTTAATTGGTAACTAATGCATTGATACCAGCTTGGTTTTTCAGGATGACAATCTAACTACCTGCAGTTGAGCTTAACTTTACTTTCCAATGGTTCTTTTTCAGTATTGGTCTGGACACTGGGGCTCGTGTAAGCATAACACAAACGCAGCTGGAAGCATGTCTGCTCTCTGGACTCTGCACTTGCTCTTCCCAGAAGGTCTGTCTTATTATTTCTCTTCAAAAAGACATGAAGTTGGCTGCATGCCTAGATCTAAATCTGGTGTCTAAAAAGAAAAATAACCATTTGCTTCAACACTGTATATGGAGATGACAGAGGACAAGAAGAAGCTGAGGATGAGAAACTCTGTCATGGAACTGGGCCTGAAGGTGATGGTCCTGGGCCTGAGAGCAGGAGCCAGGAAACAGAACTCTTTCCTTGTATATACATCCTTGTAAAAGAAACCATGGTAGACTAGAAAGCGATTTTTTTTTTTTCCAAGATCCCACCAGCTTCTAATTATATTTATTCATTACTTTCCATGACGAAGTCCTCCAGAGGTGGAGCAAACTTCATTCTACACAGACTAAGGAAAATTTGTGCCAACTTGCCACTTCTACTCTGAAAATTTCTAGAGGGTATTGAGATAGTCGCTCAGTACCACCCCTCTATCGCAATTCCATCCTGAAAAGCAGCTGAAGAAAAAGTCTGGTGTCCCTGAACTCTTGGATAATCAAGTCAGCATGAGGAAAACATGTACTTAACTGATCCACAGTCGAAGACTTGATGTAGTGAGAGTGTTTTGCATAGTGTCAGCGTCTTGGCTGGCTAATAACTAACCTGTAATAACTATCATGTTCTTACCACAGGATGTGCAGCCTCCTAATTTTTGCGGGATAGATGATTGGCTTTGGCAGGATGGGTATTTCCGTGAATGGGATCCTGTTTTGCTCAAATATGCCTCTGCGAAGGAAAACTCCGTCCTTTCCCAGGCTTGAGATCTGCACTGAAAGGAAGACAATGTTCAGGCTTCTTCTTAGACTGTTGACCAAGTGAATTCTTCTCTCCTCAGACTATTATTTAGCCAGGATTATCCGTCTGAGTTTTCAGTCACTCTCAGTCCTAGCATTACTTTGGATGCCTCTTTAGGGAAATCAGTGTTCATACTACTTCAAACACAGCTTTATAGCAGAAATGCATATTCCAAATATCGTCTCTGTACTGTGGCCATGATACCTTGTGGATGTATTTCTATAAATTCACTTTAAAATAACCCAGAGAAAGAACAGATGGAAAAGATTTTTAAAGTCTTCATAACAAATCCTGAGCAATTTCCAGAAACTATGTCAGTTAGTTTAATAACATTTGCACCCACAGTTCTGCCTTTTTGAAAGATTTGATATTGTATGTATAGGACTTCCTACTCCTGTATTGCATTTCTACAGCTTTTGAAGTCTCACTTAAATTTTGAAAAGTGAAGCTATTGGAAACTTGGCAATTTCCTTGTATTTGATGGCCAACTAAAATACTGGATATGTCTTGTCAGATGTAAATGATAGGATAGTATGTTATGATGTGTGTATTTTAGCCACCAAATCCTTGTTTGTAGAGGTTTTATGTTGACATGGGAATCATGCACCACTTCATCAGTAATTTCACTCTCAAACCAAAGCAATTATAATAAAATACAATAGAGTAGAACCAAGCCACAACTGAAACATTAGCTTTCTATCCTGGCCCATCACTTGTGAATGAGATGTGAAAAGTTCAGGCTTACCGTAACTCTTCACTAGTGCCCAATACACAGGATTTCAATCAGTAAAAACAAATATTTTCAAGTCCTTATTGCCTTTTTTATTTTTTTAAGGTCGCAAGCAGAACACTCTTTAAAAACACTGCCACAATTCTACGAACATATGACTTGCTTAGCTTTGTCTGCTGTTTTAGATGCTACTAATACATCAATAGAACAAAATTTAAGACTTGCCCATCTGTTCTAAAGCTTCCTTTCCTGATTGTCTTTCTGTATAGTGCCTGTCAGATGAAACTTGCTCAGCTGGATTCCTCCTTACTCAACCTACTAAACAGAAAAGTTCCTGACACGTTTCCATTTACCCATACTGTCATTTTTTCTCCCTTGCTTTGCTGCTTTGTTGTCTGTACTTCTGGCAGCCTTGCCATCCTTAAATGGTCCCTCAGCTGTATCTGTCAACCTTCTGAATTTAAGGCACAGATAACAAATTTACTGCAACGCTGTGATTCTTACAATCTGAATATCACAATAATCCTAACAATAACCTCTAGGAGATCCACATACAGGTCAAAAGTCAGTAACTTGGTTATGAACTGATTTAGAGATATTAGTTTAGTGTCTTGCTCTTGCAATACTTATTGGAGTAGTTGGTACTCACCTGCACTTCCACAGCTACCATTCTCCTTTTCCAGGTGTGTTGCCACACACCTTATGCAGTCTGATCCCCCTTCAAAAAGCAACAGCACTACCATGCGCATGCCAAGTCAGTTGTTCCCATTAACTTTCAGAATTAACTGATGTCAATAAAAATCCAAGGGGATTTGTTCACACTTCAGCAGCAGTTCAGGGAATGAAAGTGTTTTTCTAATTAACCCTAAATTTATCAACAGTGAAGTCTTCAAAAAAATAAGAAGAGGGAAGATATTGGTTATATTTATGGCTTAGATTGCAGAAATATTAAGTAGAACTTACTTTGGCCCCAATACATTTCCCAGTTTTAGTTTTGTTGCTGTTTGCTTCATTAGAAATTTCTTTCTAAAGACAAACACTAGCTTTAACCACAGCAGAATTGCACTCCTTTCCTGTACCATGCAGGGGAAAAAAAAGTGAAAAATGAAAATCTAGGTTTAGATCCCAAAGGCTGGGAAGCAAATAAACCAACCAAACCTAGTTCTTCATAGAGGCTCAAGCAGATAATTCTTTTGAAACAAACTTTGTCTGAGAAAGACTTTCTCTTTTGCAAGCTGAGATCTCTTTGGAGGCTGTAACCTGGTGCTCAGAACACGGTCTGCTGCTTCTGGCTGCAGCCTCCAGCTCTTTAACCACCTGCTGTTGGGAGCAGCTCTACAGATATTTATGAAAGCATTTACCAGTAGACGTGTACATACATTTCTGCAGCTCTCCATTCACAGATCCTTATGTATCCTCACTATAAAAATCTATAAGATACTTAAAGACACAGTACCATTTGTTGCAAATAAATTACAGTTGAATGCAATTTCTTCGTAAAATGGAAAATGTTTGGTATCTATGTATTAACTATTTGCTATTTGTATAGGGACCTGTGGGCTATTAATTTGTCTAAACCCCTTTTTGCACTAATCTCCTTCAACTGCCTTTCTCCTACCACCTTTCTCTCTGTCCCAGGGCTGCATAAAGAGTGGCCTATTAACTTCGCAGTCCTCATATGTAGTTTTAAAATTGATTATTTTATCTGGTACAAGAGCAAGATAATTATGCTACTCTTCATCTAATGCCTTACTTGGCAAATTGCTGCTCCAAGAAAAATCTGCCTTTGAGAGTCCCTATTTCAGCCCTCCTGAGATAAAGCTACTGCCCTCAAACACAGTCACTTTGCACCTTGAGCTCAACAAAGCGGCTTTTAAGTTCTGCATCCGTGAAGAAGGTCCTAAGAATGTCCTCTGCCAACATAGGGGTTAACAAAACAGAGGTGTGGATGTTTTTAAAAGCTTCAGGAGAAACAAGCTCAGGATGAATAACCCTCTGCATCCCTTCACCAGCCAATGCATCTGCAGAACCCCGAAGGCTTGGTGGTAACACACCTGGGTGTCCACCACACCTAAAGGCAACATCTGCTTCCACATGTGGTCAGACAGCAGCTTTTGGCAGATGTGCTGCCTGGTGTGGGAAAGGCTCAAGCTGTCAAAGCCACCGTGCAGTCTCATTGCTGGCTGGGAGCCGAATAACCCCCCATTAAATGCATCCAGGGTTCTCTCCCTCGAGGGCAATCACAGAAAGAGAACAAGACAATATTTCACAGCGAGGGAGTAACAAAATGTAGCTGTGAACACACTTGGGAAATAATTACGGCACGGTCCTACTGCAAATAAGAGGAAAGAAGTCAGTGAATCCAGGAGGAAGGAATCGTTTCCATCAGCCCTTGCTCTGGGAGCGACACACCCACCGCATCTTCCCTGGCCTGTCGGTATGTGCCATGATGCAACACTGCCCAAAGCAGGAGGGTTTCAAGAGAAGTTCGCTGAGGTATTCCTGAGCAAAAGAGGCCTTTTAATGAAGTCACAACCTCCCAACAATGCCAGTCATTAATAAGTTCAAAATCAAAGCCTGTCCCCCCAGAGGACACCGTTTTGTGGGTTCAGTGCCAAGAGGTGACGATTCAAGAGTTTCTCCTGTGTGCCGGAAAGGGAATGGGCTGTGTGACCTAAATGAAGTACCAGTCAAAACAACCCTCAAAAATGAAATCCAGCTCCCGCAGAGTCAACAACAAAGGTTGCAGCCCACAGCTGCCTGCACTGCTCTATGCTCTTTACCTTACAGATGGGATTTCCCACTATACCGAGGGGCAGTTTTATGTTTCCATGTCACACACTGAAAAAGACAAGTATTCCCTTCCCCATTTCTGTAGTACAGAGCTGAGTTAAAGACAGCAGTAGAACAGCAGCCTCTCTCCCTTTTTAAGTAGCTCTACCAAGCACATGATTTTGCAACTGAAATAATTATCTTCAGCATGAAGTGCCTCAAGCTGTCAACACTTTATGCTTTTTTTTAGGAATTTTATTCATCAGGTTTAAGAATTCTTAGTTAAAAATACAAATTGTTACCAACAGTTGTTTAAGCTATGGAAAAGCTTCATTTTTTAAAAGTATGGATAGATTTTTGAAACTGATAATTTTGTTACACTTCTTTAACTTGAATTCTCTCATTTATATAATGTCTATAGAGTATAGTCTCACTTGTATTACTATCCATATGTGTCAGTATAAGATTATACAAAATGCATCACTATAAAAATTTGTATGATTTGAATATTGCAGAATTATTTACTGCAAATAAATTACAGCTGAATGCAGCCTCAGCATAAAAGCGAATAAAATGTGGTCTCTATTCTCACATACAAAGCCTTTTTCTCTAATACATACGTGAAGAAAGATTATGCTCTCAATGACTGCTTAATTAATTTCTTTATACCAATTATTCTACATGGGTACAACTTACTATGAAATGAAATGCAATGTATTTTCATGAAGAATCCTTTTATGTCTGGAATGTATGTGAATTTGATCTATTGCATCCAGGCCTGTTTCCTGAAAGTTGCAGTCCACTGCGATAAGAAGATGAAAACACCTCCTCTGATAAAAAGGTGGCAGAACAAAACGAGGAGTTTCCCCTGAAGTGTGTTATTTCCCGGAAAGAAGGAAACACCTCTGGACGTTTCCTGTTGTTTTTTAAAGTCTCTTCAAGAGGTACCTCAAATTCAGCTGTTGAGGGTCAGACGCTGTTTTCTAAGCTTTCATAGGTTTCTTTTCCTTCACCTGGTAGTGCAACGGTTTGGGATCGCAAGACAACTCTAGGAAAAAGAATAGAGCAGTGCTTTAGTTTGGATGACAACCAGATGAATGCTGATAAGATATTTCACGCATCTGAAGGCCTTTTGTCAGTGCATGATCATCTCATCTCCAGCATCCCTATTCTATGTAACTGAATTCCTGACTTTCATCCTTCCCTACTGTCATAGTTATAGTGGCGGGGACCAGTTTATCACTGTGTGAATGTAACTGGAACTGTGTATTCCATACCCTCTCTGCCATTTATCATGAACTGTTAACGATGCATTGTTTGCAACAGCTGCCCAGGGCACACCTGACACCTCAGGCTATGAACTGGGTGCATGAGAAAACACAGATAGGAGGGTTCCCTGTCTTCACACCAATGATTCAGGTATGATAACTCCCCTCTGGGAATCATTAACACCTTCACACCCAGCCTGAGGGGTCATGTCTGCTAATAGGCCATCAAGTAGACCAAAATATCCTGTGACTCACTGAGTAAATTGCCCATTGTGAAAACCCTCACCCTGGGGGAGGTACTGGGTGTTCCTCTCTGAACCCAAGCATATATCAGCTTGGGGTTTTGGGACTTGGGGCACTCACTCACTTGTCAGACTGAGAGGAGGACCAGAACCTCAACAGGACTGCAACTACCACTCTCAACTAGACTGCGACCACCAACCTTCTGGAAGGAAGACAGGTTTTCCTTTTCTTTTTGCTTTGGACTCAGGGGGACCACGTGGTGCTCAGCACCGGGGCTGGTGAGCACCATTCTGTTTGTGCCCCAGGGGGCTGGGTTGTACAACTGGGTTTTGAGGGCTGAAACCAATTTTCCTTTGTATCAGTGTATCTATTGTAATCTTTTTATTAAATTGTAGTTCTGACTTCTAAACTCTTTTGAGTTTGGTTCATTTCTCCTGCCGGTTTACTTTTAAACCAGCACACCGAGGTACCTTTCCCTTGATGAGAGGGGCTGCTTTTCCCTGCACGCCGATGTTTATGGCCGTGCTGAGCCACAGATGACTACCAGCGTCCCTTGGTACCCCGGAGGCCAGCACCGATGTCGCCGAAGCACCGGGCGGGAGCAGGAGGTGCAGCGCGCCGGGCTGCCCAGGAGAGGGGGCTGAGCCTTTTCCAGGGAGAGCCGGAGCCGGCACCAGCTCCAGGCTCCCGGGTAGGACACCCCCAGGTTCGTGGGCAGCGTCAAAGACCCTTGCTGAGCACCGTAGGGAGGTTCTGATGCGCTCCCGTGCTTTAACCCCAGCTGGTACCCAAGGACCGCGCAGCCGCTTCGCCCTCCCCCGCCCCGCGGGATGGGCAGGAGAGTCGGGGAAGGAAAAACAAACCCGTGGATTGCGAGAAGAGCAGTTTCATGACCGAAACAAAGTCAAGCAATAATAATTATTATAATAAAACATAATAATGTTAAGAATGATGGTAACAATAATTGTATGTAAGAAAATCGAAGCCCAAATTAAAAACCCAAGCGAAGCACGATCCAGTTGCTCACCGCCCAGGGAGCGATGCCCAGCCTGGCCCCGAGCAGCGATCAGCCCCTTCTAGCCAACTTCCTCCAGTCTGGGCGCTGCACACGATGTTCTGTGACATGGAATATCCCTTTGGCCAGCTGTCCTAGCCGCGTCCCCTCTCGGTTTCTTGTGCACCTGCTCTCTGGCAGAGCACGGCACACAGAGTAAGCCCCGCTCAGCAACAACTACATCATCAACATTATTCTCACACGGAATCCAAACCACAGCCCCGCACTGTAAGGCAACACCCAACTCTATCCCAGACACTGCCAGGTCATGCGTTTTATACCCCACCGAGGCCAGAAGGGGCTTTACAAGGGGCTCGTCTGAAGAAAGAGGTCCTGAACTGTAGCTTCAAAAAGAGCATCTCGGTTTGGAGTGAGACACCCAACAAGATCCAACCGAAAACGCATCCAATGTGCTAATGAGGCACATGTATATTATTTTAGAAAACAAACCTGAACTGCATGGGAATTGCACAAGAAAATGCAGTTGTGAGAACAATAAAAAAGTTGGAAAGGAGTACATGATATCTTACAGATAGGAGCAGGTTAAAAGAAAACAAGCTTCAATAAATTTGATTACGGATAATTAAAATATGGATTCTGCAGTTTATTCTGCTGGTTTTGTGCATAATGTTTTGGCAGAAAGGGCTGTAGATATTTTAAAATCTGATACCAAACTATGTGATCATGTGCTAAAGTATAGCAAAAGAAAAAAAAAAAAGGACAAGTTTTAATCATTTAAAATGTTCCATGTCCTTGCCACTTGCCTTATTCTTCTTTTCTCCTTTTTAAATTGCATGATTTAATACTTTTTAATCCGCTTACTCAGAATTCTCCACAAATGTTTTGTTCATAAAAACATTGGTCGTTCAGACAGGAACAATATATTTGATATAGGTGGCATTCCTATTAGAACATCTTTAAAGTAAAACACGGAAGAGGAAGAGGAGAGATGAAACAGGGGCTAGAGGGACCTACTCTGCAGCCATGTAAGTTGAAAGGACTGGACAGCAGCTATTTCAGCACCACTTTAAAAGGTTTTGAACACCTTTTCCAAGACACCATCCTAAGCAGCACTTTGGTGAAGCAACATGTCAGCATTTGCAACCTTTTGACCACTGACTGCTTTTGCACACACATGTAGTTCAGGACGTTTATGTTCAGGAGATGTTGCTGAATATCACTGGAAGCTGAGAACTTTGCACATACGGAAATTATCCGTGAAACAGTCGATTTCTGTCTAGTACTGCGTCGTTAACCATGTAAATCTAAAATCTGAGGGGTACTGGCTGTCTGCTGAGACAGCATCATTTAACTGCAAATTTGTTTATTGAAGGTTGCAGCTGTACCGAACTCTGTTGGTCTGCTGTCTCAGGCTTTGTAGAAGGAGCATTATAAATACTTCCTGGGTAAAGTCCATTCTGACAAAAACCCCTGTCTTGCCTACAGTGCAGTTTCTGTACAATAATCCAGACATATTTCCTCTTCTAGCAGAATAAAATGTGACAGAAGGTCACACTTAAAATCTCTGGTCTAGGGTGGTGGGGGTTTTTCTTTTCCTAATTTTTACTTCTCATTTTTTGCTTAGACATTTTAGTTTCAATATGTCTGGTCACATGAGTAGCAAAAATAATGTCTTTCTTTTAAAGCTTCATGAAAGTACCAGATGTTTATTTGGTCCTATAAGAACATACACGTATTCCTAAGGTTATCATTAGCAGATAAATTTCCATGCATAAAGAAACTTGTTTAGGTGCACACCGTGGATAGTTAAACACAGAAATAAAAAAAAAAAACCAAACAAACAGATAAAAGAAAATAAAGCAGATCAAGAGCTGAGTGTATATACAGTAGTTTATAAAAAAAAACCCCACAGAGCTAAAAATGGGGCAATTATTGACGTATATAAGGAATGTAAATATAAGGTTTCCTATAAATATAGAAAGTTATTTTTTGTTACAGGGAGGTGGTTTATCATCAGTTTCTAGAAAAAAAAAAAACAAAAAACAAACAAACAAACAAACCCACAAACACCTGTAAAAAACTCTATTAAATGTTTGAAACGGCTTCTTTTTTGCTTTCATAATTTTTAACTGTGGGTGAAAGTACTTTACCTAGGGTGGAGGAACTTCATATGAAACAAAAAGAAAGCACAATCTGAAAAAGTAATTTTTTTTCATCTGTCAAACAGGTCACTTACAGATGGAACAGAGAGGAATATATGAGGGAAAATTAATGGAAAATAATAATATGCATTAGAAAGATAAGGCAGAAGAAGTGGAAAAGATGGAGAGATTTCAGACAGACAAACAGGAGTGTGCATGGCCAAAAAAATGACAAACTGGCTGTGAAATGGCCCAGAAGTGTTTCTGCACGCTCAAAGCACTTCCCAAATGCCAACAGAAATTCAAAATGGTCTTTTGTTTAAAAGTAAAGTACAAGCATTTATTTCTTCTTCCCAAGTGTCTTTAAGACAGAATTTTACTTGGATTGATGACAGACAAGAGAAGAACATTTCTGCCATTGAGCTGACTAGCAAACTGCTGTGGGTTTCAGACTAATAAAGTTCCCATTAATATCACAGAAAGTGGAACTTTTGGATGGTTTATTTTCCAGGGAAGAGGTTCCCTTTAAAGCATTGGATCCTAAAGTTTGATTCACGTGCATATTAGAAATTTGAGGACTTTTTAGCATTTAATAAAACAAATATAGGTGGAAGTTATCTAATTTCATGAAACAAAACCAAAAAAAGTCTGCAGAAGCAGCATGTCAGCTTTTTAATATGGTTATTATGGTTGTTACGAAATATTCTGAACAGTGTTGCTCAGCTACTACACTGAATATTAAGCAGCAATTACTGCATGCACTAATACCATCACATTTTCCTGGGGGGGTGGAGAGGGGGAAAGTCTAAAAAATATTGTGCTTATTTCAATACCTGACAAGTGTTTGGAGTTTGGCTCTAGGTGTCACTGTGTCATTTTCTTGCCACAGGGTGAGCTTACAGTTCCTACACTGGCGGATTCATTCACTTAAACAGAACTACATCACAGAAGCAAGCATTAACGTCAGTTTTAATACTGAAGTGTCATCAATAAGTTATGTGAGAATCCTAACTCTATTTTCGTCTTGAAATTTCTTAGTCAATAGATTTTTTTTCTTCCTGTTCCATTGTGGAAACACTTAATCCCATCCTATACATATTATCTATTTAGGAGGCAGTCTGATCGCCCGCAGTGCAACCTATTTCACTCTCCTTGAAGGAGAAATAGACATTAAGAGCTCACCAGCCAGAGAAGCAGAGTATCAGCTCAGCTAGCCAGGGATCTCTTTGGCTGTGGCTTTGCAGCTGGAGGATTGAGAACAACTGAGGCGCAGGAATATGAACCTCCCATCACATCCTTGCATGTATTTAAGCATTTCCTTTGATTTCAAAGGAAGTCTGGGGATGTCATGACTTTGTACATCTCGGTGCCTATATTTAGACACCACGTGTAGCTACTGGAAGGTGTGTGCATATTCTGTTGCAGAAACCAACCCACTCATTTCAGGTGTTTACTACAGCATTAAAGGACGGGAAGAAATAGTTTGAGACACTTGTATCAGAAAGTGACTCATCTTACATCCACTTACTTGATGTAATGAGGCACCCTAGAGGTAATTGTTGCAGTGCCCAGACTTTTCCTTAGAGCATCAGCTGCTGTGAAAACACTGAACTCATGTCCCTGCCTCAACCGAGACACTCTGCCTTTAGACCTGCTCACTGCCCTGGGTGAGGGATCACATTGAAACAGCCCACATTTCAGCCCCAGCACAGTCTAGGAAGCTCTATACTGTCTAGGAAGCTCTATACTGCAACCCATCTCCTGGAAACGCTGAGTGACAAGAAAGATTTCTTGCTCCTCCCAAACTCCCCTCCACCCGTATTGCAGACTGACACATCCTCTTTCCAAAGAACAGCATTAATAAGCTTTTAGGGTGTATTTGTCTCCATTTGGCATCCCTCTCACCCTACTCCTGCTACAGCTTAAGGCTGAGAAATCTTTAAAAAGTAATTTACATCACAAGGCTTTAATCATATTTTACTTACTATCTGCCAAGTACCAATAGCACTTTTGAATGTGGAAAAGAAGTACTGAACCCTAAGGGCCTCTCTCCAGACAGAATGAATATGAAGCTGAGAATAAGCATATTGAGAACAACACTGAAACATTAACCTGTACTGGTTGCTAGCTACTTATTCTGCCAAATAATGTATTATTGCTACACACTTTTTACAGAAGGAGCAGAGCTAAAGACCAAAAAATACTAACTTAAATAGAAGCAGAGGAAAATCAAATGAGGAAGGCATTAGGATGTAAATTGTGAGTATGGCTACTGTGCTTCTCTTTCCATTTTTCTTGCTTCAGAAGATGACAGGCCCTCTTTCCTTAATGTCCTGTAATAGGCACACACGAACACGGTTCAAGGTAACAATTTTAGTGGAATGCTGTCTGAAAACCACATGCAACCTGCTCCACTTCTTTGTAAGGTGGAGCAGGTATTCCATTACCTGCACATGAAATTCAATTGTTCACATTCAAACTTCAGCATCGGGGCAGAGAGACATGCCTCTGCTGGGAAAGCAGTTTTCCTGATTTTGCCTGGGCTGGAGTTAATTTTCTTCTTAGTAGCTGTGGTTTGGATTCAGTATGAGAATAATGCTGGTAACACACTGATGTTTTGGCTGTTGCTGAGTAGTGCTTACCCTGACTCAAGGACTTTTCAGGGTCTCAGATGCACCGGAAGCTGAGGGGGTAGAATAGCCAGGACAGGTGACCCAAACTGGCCAAAATGGATATTCTTTCCTATAGAATGTCACAGTCAGTATCTAAACTCAGGGGAGTTGGCTGGGACCTGCTGATTGTTGCTTGATGATAGGCTGGGCATCTGTCAGCAGGTATTGAGTAATTGCACTGTGTGACACCTTTTTATTCCTCCATATATTTTCCCTTTTTTTCCTCTTCCTTTTTCTTTTCCTTTTTGTTTTTATATTTTACTTTGGTTCTAACATCAAACTGTTCTTACCTCCACCCTTGGGTTTTACATTTCTCCTGATTCTCCACCCCATCCCACTGGTGGAAGTAGGGAGTGGAGAAGCAGCTGTGGGGTTAAAACACAAGGGCAGTACTGAAGAAACTGCAGAGTCTTTCCTTGCATGACCTAACACTGTTTGTCCTTCCCTACATTCAGATTCACTGACAGTTAGGGAAATACCTCTGCACAGCCTGGAAAAACGAGACCATTGGTCCATGCTCAGCAAACTTTTTCCAAGTCTGTGATCTAAATATCCTCTCTTTGGACAGCATTAACAATACAAGATTATCTGGGAAAATTTCTTCAAAAGGACTTTCAAAGCCGACCTCTATATAATTTAATCGTTCTGAAGTCAGGTCCTGAGTGGTTACTGAAAGTAAATCCAAAAATCTCTCAATTCCCCACCCAAAAGCAGAAGTAGACTATAAACTCCTAAAGTAGTCGCTAAGCTCACTAATATGATCTGAAATTAAGGCAGCCAGAAATAATTTTCTGTGGGATACAAAATAAGATATTTTGAGTCTCAAAGTCCTCAGTAGATTAGAAAACTTAGCATACTGTGCTAACCACTTTAACAACTGTTTTTGGTACAGCTTAGTAAAGTCTTCTCAACAAACCCTACTTGAATTTCTTTGATTAATGCAAGATGTGATGTCCTTGCAGTAGGAACTGAAACAGTTCTCCACCCATCAGGATCCCCTCTATTCACCCTACAGAACAAGAAAAGCAGAACAAACACTGTTTTCTCCCCAGTACGATTCTCTAAGACAGTATTTTGACAACCTTGCAGAAGAGAGGAGACAGGCCACCTAGAAGGAGGCAGAGACTCCCACATTAATCTGACCAATGAAGTTGTTACCTAAAGACAGAAACTTTTCATCCTTCCTAGATTTTATCCAGGATCCCTTTTCCCCCTTCTTTCTGTAGCTGATTCATGCCTTTCCCTAAATGCCAACTATTCATTTCCCTATCATTCTACCTCTCTATAGCTTAAACTCCCCAGTTCTCACCAGTACTCTAGAAGAGCTGTCCACAGGACAAGAAGTTTGAAAAGAGAGTCAAGTTGCACTAGCAGATACAAATGATCTTAAAAAGGTGTTTTCTCTATTGATCTCAGTACTACTTTACGTTACTCCTAATGCTGAACATTTTGCATTATCTGCAAGTAGCTGAGTGCTTGTTTGACATAAGTAGCTAGAATTGTTAGGATGCAAGCTGAACTTTATCTGAACTCTATGGCTATGCAGTGTAAGTCAAAGATGGGTTATAGTGAAACCTGGATCTAACAATCTGGACACGAATAATATTTAGAATAGACAAAGCTGGCAGCTTAGATATTACTTAAAAATTAATAGCTAGAGTGGATAGCCCATGGATTGTGGTATATGAACTGTAACAACCGTATTACAACATGGACTACAGAACTGAGCGAAACCCCCACTGAAACTGCCCTCAGAGGATGTGAAGATGACCACACAGCAGCCACTTGATAATGGAACAGCAAACCAGGGAAGAGCGAGAAGACCCCAGACACTAACATGGCTGTTGGTCCAGACTGTCACATGGGGGGTGGGGAGTTTAGATAGTAAAGGTGTAATTGCCCAGGGATTTCTTTGTTCAGAGTCCCTTGTTTGAGGTACGAGATATTATAATTGGTCTGTGGCAATAAACCTATCGAATGGAGAGGAGAGTCCAGTGTCAAAAATTTCTATAACATGTACACTTTCAGGAATTCAGGTTTGGGGGTTTTTTATTTTTTTTTTTGCTATTCTTCTAATCCTGCATCTAGCATAGCTACAAAACAGAAGAGCCATTCTAGAGCTACAATCGAATTGCCTTCTGCTCAGTCCTTTTCTTGCAGTCAGATCTCCTTTTTGCCATCAGCCAGCAAGCTGGCTATCAGGCCTAAGTCTCAGCTGCTTATAACTATCAAATATATCATCTTTCTTTGTTGGATTGTGCCAAATCATTCCATCAGGAACATGCAAGATTATTGAGAGTTCCACTTGCCTTGCCACGTTACTGGCTACACACAACCTGGACAGGCTTCAGTTATCTGAAAGCTAGCCTCTGTTTATTTGCTATATTTTCAAGACATAACACTGTGCTTTTTTTTATAGTTTATAACTACTGATAAGGCCTGAGAACAGTGGCTTTCCAGGCATTGCCATAAATTATGCTCCTAATCTGTTCAGGCAAATTTCAACCATACTTTATTCCAAGACATCTTTATTTCAAAGTATGCCATGACAGAGGGCTGCTGCTTGCATTTTGCAATGTGTTAAACAACGTGTATCAAACCTATTTGGTGATCGGTAATTCAAATACAGGCTGCCAAAAGTATTTGCATAAAAAGTAATAGTAATTCCTAAAAATAGTTACCTGACTGAAAGTGTGAGGTGATCTTCAGTATAATAGCCAAAAAAACCCATGCCAAAAGCAAAGCCAAAGACAGACAATAATGTAAACAAATAAAAGCATAAAAGTATCCAGTGATTGTGTATTTACAACTTTAAGATAAGAAGTGATAAAAAGACCTTGCAAGATTTTCCTCACACTAAAGGAATTCCTCTCGCTTCCCATTAATGAGAGGCAGTAGTGGAGAGGACATTTTATTTTGAGTTCTGGGGTTGTGGAACCACGATGAAGCAAATTCACCTCAGCTATCATTTACCATAATGGGATTTTTATAACAAATGCTTTAAGTACATGTTTCCAGCAGCATTCTAACACCAGGCTGAACACCCCAGCACTCAGCATCACCTCGCTGCAGCTACTGGGCACTGACCTCCCTGCAGACACTGGGGTCTAGTGGAGGGAGCCAGGCAGGGTGGAGTGTGTGACCTTGAGCTGGACAGTTCCTGTAAAAAAAAGATAGGTATCTTTTAACCCTTCATCCTCCATTTCCCTGCTATAATGCAGAAACTGTGATGAATTCTATTCTGTTCTTTTTTTCTTGGTATAACTTGGTATGTCCAGCAGAACACATCATCTCCCTGTATTTTTTTATTTTGTTAGAAGAGGTGTATCATGGATCTAGCCTGCAGCACTGAACTGCAGACAAACTTTGTGACATATGTAAGGCTTCAGTAAGGATGGAGACAATGCTCCCCAAAGGAAAGGATTATTTCCTTCAGTGGCTGGTTGGTGGATTTTCTGTCATTGTTTTCATGATGCAGACTACAGTTAGATCACTTCTCCAGCAACCAGTGACAGGGCACGAGGGGATGCCTTGAAGTTGTGTCAGGGAAGGTTTAGGTTGGATATCAGAAAGAGGTTCTTCCCCCAGAGGGTGGTTGGGCACTGAGCAGGCATCCCAGCGCAGTGGGCACTGATAAGGGGATTTATCTCTTAAAAAGTATGTTTGGTGGTTGTTTTAAATCATTTAGACATGAAAATAGCTTACACACGGTGGGGGAGAAACAGCCAAGGCCACTCCTAATTGGCCCAGTGGTTTCTGTAGATAATAAATCAAGGAATATGTCAAAAAGGTAATATAACTACAGAAATTCGTTAATTAGACCAGTTCGAGCTGTTGAAAAGACTGGCTACAGCTGCCTTCTGGCCAAGTTGAAAAGGGCACAGTGAGAAAGACTACAATCTTCATCCTCAAGACCCCCGAAGACCCCTGCCCAAGACCACTAGAAATCACTGTGCAACCTCAGATAGGAGGGCTCAAGGCGGAGAAAATGGAAATTATTTCCGGGAACTGATTAGAATAACCCTGCCTTTTTCTAACAAAATAATGCATATGTATAGAAAAATAATGAATATGTACACTGTAATTGCATATAAACAAGGCTGTGAGTGCAGACAGGTGTGCACGTTTTCGGAGGAGCGATCCCCCGTGCACCCGGCGCTGAATAAACGCCCCACTCTGTAACCTCTCTGGTTGTAGGGCTGTTATTCCGTAAATCAGCACAGCACTAAGGCTGACAGAGCTCACGAAGCGCTTGAACAATACCCTCGAGCACACAGTGGGATGCTGGGGAATGGTTCTGTGCGGGGCCAAGCGTTTGGACTCAACGATCCTTGTGGGTCCCTTCCAACTCAGAATATTCTCTAAGATTTCCTGTTGCTAATTTCTGCAAAGATAAGGACTGCGCCATGACAAGCCTCAAGCAGAATTTGGGCCAAGGGCAACTAAACCAACCTCGCTGCTCCTCTCGGCAGCCTCGCTACGACGCGGGGTGTTCAGATGCAGAGAGAAGAGTCCTGCCCGCGGGGCCACCCGCGCTGCCTCCGCCCGCAGCGCCGCTGGGAGCGAGGTGCCGGCCGGTCCTGGTGCATCCCCAGGCGCCATCGCATCCCCTTTTCCGGGCCAGTCCCGGTGAATTCCCCCTCTCCACGCAGGGAGCGAGGTGCCGGCCGGTCCCAGCGCATCTCCCTCTCCGGTCCTGTCCCAGGGCATCCCCCTCCCCGGTCCGCTCCCGGCGCATCCCCCGCCCCGGTGCTCTCCCAGCGCATCCCCCCGATCTCAGCGCATCTCCCGCCCCGGTCCGCTCCTTGCGCATCCCCCCGATCCCAGCGCAACCCCCGTCCCGGTGCTCTTCCAGCGCATCCCCCTATCCCAGCGCATCCCCTGCCCCGGTCCGCTCCCGGCGCATCCCCCGTCCCGGTGCTCTCCCAGCGCATCCCCCCGATCCCTGCGCATCCCCCGCCCCGGTGCTCTCCCGGCGCATCCCCCGCCCCGGTCCGCACCCGGCGCAT
>VWZG01010259.1:394970-441715 GCA_013396735.1 Grallaria varia
GGGAGGGGGCCCCTGTGAGGGGAGGGGGTCCCTGTGAGGGGAGGGCGTCCCTGTGAGGGGAGGGGGTCCCTGTGAGGGGAGGGGGTCCCTCGGGTGCCCGGGGGATGCTCTGCGGGCAGTGCCGCCCCTCCTGCGCCCCCGCCGCCCCTGCTGCCGGCGGGCCCGGGGCAGGAGCAGGAGGAAGAGGAGGAGGAGGAGGTGGCGGGGGGGATGGCTTGTCCCCTCTCCTTGGGATCCCACCCCGGCCGAGCCATTCCCATGGAGGAACGGCGACTGTTCGCCCTGCCGGTAACGGTGTGGGTGGGGCAGCGCGGGCCGTGCGAACCTCCCGTTTCCATGGCGGGGAAATGTTTTGCTGGGGGTCAGTTTTAGCGTCGGGCCGGGTTTAGGGAACTTGGGAGAGGCGCTCTCCGCCTTCAGCCCCCGAGTTTAAAGTGGGTCATTCATTCTCGAGATGCGGCGGTTTGCGTGTGTCTGAAGGGATACGGCTGGCGGGGCCGAGGGGGCTGCGGCTGCATCTCCATCAGCAGTTCAAGGGCCTTATTGATGGAGGGTTTGCGCTGGGCAGTTCCCAACTTCGCTGCAGGCAGCTGTGATTGACTTCAACGTGGGAAATATTCACCGCAGATACCAAACTCCTCGGAAGAGGTTGACTGTGAAACAATCACGTTGGTGCTTAGTGGTATAAGGCCGTCGCTGTATTTCTGCGCAGTGTTGCCAATACGTTTTATGATGGGCGTTTGTCACCTTGGCTTTTATGGAGCGATGTAGAATTGTGCTGGGCAATAATTGCTGTGAACACTGTCAGTGTGTGCTGGCAGTCCGAGTGTTTTGGGGGGTTGTTAGTCAATCCAGCCTTGCGAGAAGGCCCGTTTCTATTTATAACTCAGGAGCATTGGTATTATTTTTAGTAGATGTTTTTCATCAGCTTTGCAGTTTTAAATAGGCCAGATGCAGAGTGATTCAGTTTCTGTTGGTTTGTCGATGGCATTCAGGGCCAGATATTTTGTGTAAAACGCACCAGTTGTCCTCTTGTTATGACACAAATCCATAACTTCAAGTATTTTTTTGCTGTGTGTTAGACTTTTTCAGAATAAGTGTTGCCTTCGATAGGCTTGGTGTGATGAGAAAGAAATATTTGGATTTTGTAATGATGCTGAAATTTGTGAAATACTAAACTCAGATCAGATGGATTAGTTCTTCTTCTCGCTGCATTTGGGTTACCTTGTGGTTGGCTCGATGCAATGTGGTCTAATTTTCATAAGTTCTCAAGTGTTTGGCCTTGATTTTTTTTTAGCACAATTGTTCGAGGCCTTCGTTCATATGAAAGAATATATTCAGACTTTACCATTTTGAACTACACCAATCCTAGTTAAATATACAGTTATTAAAGTAGTTTTTTTACAGGGCCAAACCTAATTTCTGATAAGCGGGATTAGTGATTTCATTCAGTGAGTTAAGTCAGCATGCACAATATTATCAGTGCTTTTACAGAAGATGTTGATGGTAATGGTAAAGCACACTTGTGATAGCAGGAACTGTAATTTCACATGTTAAGGCAGCAGCATCCAGCAGCTCATCTGAGTCACTTTAAATGATCACAGGTTTATTGCTTGTTAAACGTTATTTAATTTAACTGCATCTGCTAAAAATCTGTTCTTAATTTGATATCATTAGTGATGGTATTAAAAGACAACTTGCACATTGCCTCTCTGCTTCACTGTCTTAAATTCAGCCAGGAGTAGGATTAAGAATGAAAGGCGGAAAAAAAGTAATCTTAGCAAAGAACCAAATTATGTAATGACATCATGCTTTTGTTATGAAGTTCAGCTGAAGTCATCAGCTGAAGCCCTGAAGCAACATCAGGAGTTAATTTTTATCTAGCACTGACAGAAAAAACTAGATAAATTATGTGGAGTTGTGTTAAAATAAATATTTTCTGCAGAAGGTTCAGATGTAGGTCTTTGCTGGAACTTAGTGCTTGGGCTGGGTAACTATTTCCTTACAATGACCATTAACCCTTTTAAGGAGGAAAATGGAGGTAATGTGTAAAACCTGCTATTTCCTCTCATTTTGAAGCATCTTCAAGAGCTATAAAATAGTAGTTAAGAGTGGAAGAGTCTTAGAAAAGTTTGTCCTGTTTTTCTAAAGTGGGTGTCATTTTTTAAGAGCTCTTAAGAATTTTCAGGGTTTGAATTTGCCTGGAGTAAACTTTTGCACCATTTTGTGGAATAGTTTTTGAGGAAGTGACAGAATCCTGAGTGTTTCTCACTAATACCTAAAATGACTGACGTCTTTCAGGAAGAGTCCCATAGTTCTGTGCTAGCAGAATAATAGCTTTTCTTGTCCAAGTAGTGTCTGGCTAGTAGCCCTGGGACATGTTTGTTGTTGCTCTGGAAAAAAGGAAGCAAACAAATGTGTATGAGTTGCCAGTGTAATAAACCAGCACAATGCTTAATGTTTGAGGCAATCAGTAAGATGTTTAATCTTTTTTAGAAAATTAGTTTTGTATTTGGAGAAATGCTGTCATTATAAAATATATATGCTTTTGATACCTAAATGGTTTCTTTGGCCTACAGTGGTTTTAACTCTGAGAAACTGAATGGATAATAAGCCCTTATTGCTTAGTATTTAGTGCTTGGTGAAGAAAGTTTGTGGGGTTGTGTGGGTTGCAAAGTCAGCTTCAGAGAGCAGGTAACAGATGTGAAAAAGAGTTAATACTACATTTGTTGGAGGTTTTTTAACTGTCTTTCATCTCTATTTGTACCACTTTCCCTTTATGCCCATTTCTCCCTCCCTGCTTTTCCAAGAAATCAATAGAGTCTCTTCTTTCTTTGTATTTTTTTTTAATTACATGCAGGTATACATAAAACATACAAAAATACTGTATACATATGTGAATTTAACTGTGGGAAGCTGATCGAATTTAACCTTAAAATCCTGCTGCAGCTCCAGGTCTTTGGCAAGATTAGTCAAGAGCATCCAATCCACCCCAAAAAAAGTTATGTTATTTGTAAGAAAACTCTGATAATTGATTAGATGAGGGTTGGCACTGGATGATCTTTAAGGTCCATTCCAACCCCTTAACCCTTTATGATTCTATAAAGTGAGTACTATCAATTGGAATGTATTACCTGTAAGTGGGATGATGTGTTGTCAGTTCTATAACTGAGATATGTGTTCTTTCTGTGTTCTAAGTGATAAAATGCACAGTTTGGTAGTTTGCAGTGGTTAAGTATCTTGAGTGCAGCTGAGATCTGAGGCACACCTTTGGAATGTGTTATGATGCATCTTTTTTGTACGTTATGTTTATATGTATCTTAGAATATAGTTGCATATTGAAGATCATACTCTTGATTAAACAAAGTCTGAACTTCACACGTTTTGAGTTCTGGAAACTGGGTTTCTGAGTATGTCATAAATTCAGCTTGGAGTATATTTTCAAAGTCATAAAATCATAGGATGGTTTGGGTTGGAAGGGACTTCAAGAGATCATTTAGTTCCAACCACCCTGCCCTGGGCAGGGACACCTTTCACTAGACCGGGTTGCTCAAAGCCCAATATAACCTGGCCTTGAACACTACCTGGGATGACGCATCAGTAACTCCTGACAGCCTGTTGCAGTGTCCCACCACCCTCACAGTAAACAATTTCTTCCTGATATCCAATCTAAACCTGCCCACTTTTAATTTCAGTCTGATCCCCCTTGTCCTATCGCTACATAAAAGTCCCTCTCCAGTTCTCATGTAGGTACTCCCTTTAGGTACTGGAAGATGCTCTGAGGTGTTCCTGGAGCCACCTTTTCTCCAGGCTGAGCAGCCCCAACTCACTCAGCCTGCCTTCAGCAGATCCCCATCCTTCTGGTGCTGGACACCCCAGAGCTGGATGCCGTGCTGCAGGTGGGGATAACTCTGCAGAGCTGTTCTTTCATATGTTCTTTCTCACGTCTGGTTTGAGTTCATTTCAGAAGTAAAAGTCTGGGATGTGCTGTTAAGAAGGGAGTCCAGAGAGGAAGAGACAATGGGGATAAAAGCTGATTGCCAAATTTACAAGCTGCTTAGTCTGCCATTTTCTCAGCTCTTGTAGAATAAGAAATGAATTGTTTGGAAAAGGAGAGCAGTGTTTTGCAGGACATGGCTCAGCAGCAGGGCTTCTTCAGCTGCAGAGAGAAACTAGTCCAAGGTTGGAGCACTTTGATTTGACTTTCTCAATCCAAGAGTCTCCCTCTTGGGATGGAGGAAGGTGACACTGCTGTTCCCTCAGATGTTCTAACCTAAAAAAAAAATATTTCCTTGTTTTCTTTCTCTTTTTTCACCTTCTTTCAATGGTCTGAGAAAAATACTGTTCAGTACTAATGTGAGATGTATGCAACTGCCCTGTTACTTTTGTTCAGTCACTGTAGTGCATAGGAAACTGGGGAAACCTTTCTCGAGGAAACTGTTGGTTTGTTGTTTTGGTTTTTGTTTGTTTGTGGTTGGGTTTGTTGGTTTGGGTTTGTTTTTTTTTTTCCACAGGGAGAAGTTATCTAAGGTGAGAGCTGTTAATTCAGGGTCCAGCAGAGCTACTCTAGTTCTCACCACTCAGATAAAGCCAAACTCTTTGTAAGGAGTTCTCTCCTGTATGCTGGTAAATCTTGCCCTGCCCCTCTGATGGGAAACCTTCCCAGTCTTTAAATGTGTTCCATATTTGGAACTTGTAATTCCTGCTGTGTTGCTTAATTGAAAATCTAGAGTATTGCCAAAATATTGTATGGTGTCTCCTGCTTATGTTCGGGGAATTTTGTGGGTGTGCATCAGTTTGAATTTTCCAGTCTAAATCAAGTGTCTGGGTTGGGTTTGTTGGTTTTTTGGGTTTTGCTTTTGGTTTTGCTTTTGTTTTTTGTTTTTTTTTTAATATTTCCTCGTGTTTACTAAGGAACATTTGTTTTGAACAGAACAGTGCTTCAGCTTGAAAAGTATTTTTAAAGGCATTGAAACCTTAAAATGCTTCTGAGGCCAGAGACAGAATGAGTGCAGCTGGGAAGGGATTGAAGTGCCCTTCAGGAACGGGAGCAGTGACTGTCAGCAGATCACTGGTAATGTACCCGCTACAAGAGGGTTTCGTGACAATTAGTTCTTGCAGTTGCATAAACAGAAGAGGGAATGTCAGCAGAGTGGGGTTTGTTCATTTTAGTAGAGAACAGTGTAAAAACATGTCCAGGCGGTCTCCTGCTCTTTGTGATTTCTTTTTTCCCTGGTTTACAGTCAGCATTGCTTTCTCTTTGTAGATGTTGGTTTTATCTGTATTGGCTGTTAGTGTGGGTGTGTGCTAGGACTGTCAGAAAACACACTGAGAGAATTCTGCTAATAGATACAGCTTGATACTCTCATTTTCTTGGACTTTGAATATGCAGTGTACCAAAGCAGTCTCTACAGTTAATTGTGTTTTCTGTTCAAGCTGTTTGTGCCCAGATAAAGAGTGAAGTTGGACTTTGTGATGGTGAGAGAGCAAACGGATATGGCATTTAGTTCCCAGACCACGAGGTCTTTCCTTGGTTCCAGAGAAGGTGTTTAGCAAACTGAGGTGTGGATGAAATCCTGGCGTGCCTGTGACAGGCCATTCACTGTGGGGTGGATCCTGCCCACGCTGACCGTGGGATGGGACACTGCCCAGGGACCTCCTCACGCAAAAAGTTGTGGGCTCAGAACTTGCAGACTTGAAGCTCATTTTTTTTAGGTATGTTAAAATTATCTGAAATTGCTTTCAAGTGTAACTTACATATTTGAATGTTAGTTATAGTACCAGTTACTGTATTAAGTTCTGTTGTGAGAAATGTTGGGTTTATCTGTGCCATTAGTGTGTTCCTACAGAATAACAGGTAGTGGGAACAGCAATGTAAGCCCTTTTATCAGAAACCAACTCCTTTGTTAAGGAGAGGAGAGACAAAGAACTGGCATGTTTTGTTTATGTCCATATGAGGAAAGATTTTGGCGAGGAAGTGCTGTATTTTGTTTGTTTTGTTACAAATGAACATTGCTACTCTCTCAGCATCAGCTTTTCTACCGCCTTGTAGTTTTCACAGTCCTTCAGCATTTTCGCCATTATATTGGCTGTGTCATCCTATTTTACTCATTGGAAAGAAAAAAATATTTTCAGATTATTTTTTTTAATCTTCAGAGAAAAGCTGTTTATGGTGGGAATTCTTGGGCCATATTTAGTTTTGTTTTCAATATGTTTCGGTAGCAACTGTGACACAATGTTAGATTGTGTGCCTGGTTACTTAATGCAGATATGATTTCCCTGGTATTTGAACCTAAACTAGCCTCTGTGTGACACTTTCAGTTTTGATTCTGCTGAGCTGTGGATAACCTTTGAGCAAGCCTTTTTTTTTTTTTTTTCCCTCCCAATCACATCTGTTATCTCTTCTCTGTTAAATCCTACTGTGTTTTTTTCCTTGGAAACAAAAAAAAAGTAACATAAGAGGTGCTGTTGCTCATGTGTGATACACCGGTATAGTAAACACAAAAATAGTTTAAATAAAGAACCATAGAATAGAAGAATAGTGGTAGAATAATGACAGAAAAGAGAAGTAGACTTCTAATCATGCATCTCTAAGATATATGTAAAACTGACCCCAGCAATGTGTGCCATCTGCTTCTGTCCGTATGAATGGAAATAATGATGTTAATTGTAAGTGTAACCTGAAATCATGGGCTAGCTCTCACCATGTGTTACTAAAGTCCTTTTTGGACTTTGAGGGCAGGGAAGGACTGTGGTCCTAAGCTTGATTCCTTTGCTTTTCACTTATTGTACTAATTAATAATATTAATAAGGGTAAAATCTTTACTGCAATAGAAAGTCTTAGAATTTAATTCTCTGTTTCGGTGCTTGAGTTTTGGCCATTACAATTAATTGTTTTAAAAAAAAAAAAAGAAAGAAAAAGCAGAAATAAAATACACACATTTGTTTTAATCTAAATAGATGCAAGCTGGGCTTTTTTTTTCCCAAGAAAGATACCCACTGTTGTCTATGACTTGGAATACGTCAGTATAGAAAACTTACTTGGCTAAATATTTCAGTGGCAGATGAGTGAATGTGTGCGCTTTTGAAGAAAAGAAAACAAACATTTAAATCTTGCATATCTTGGAATTGGGCAGTGAGGAGAAAGTATAGCACAAGTATACTAATTCTTATTTCAGAATTTTTTATTTCCCTTTTAAATGTTTTGACATTCCAATAAGCTTATAAATTCTGTAATTTCACCCACCTAGCTGATAAAGGGAAGGAGTTGACTATAGTTTTTCAGTATTTTATTAAAGTTTTTGATACTTCCCTCTCAGCATCCTTCTGCCTCAAGTTGTCTGACTGTGAAATGGGCAGGTGAAGGGTGTGCTGGAAGAGCTGACTGAAGGGCAGGGTTCAGAAGGTTGGAGGTGATGGGGCTACATCTGGCTGGAGTTCCCAGTCACCACTGGTGCTCCCAAGGGCTCAGTCCTGGGGCCGGCTCTGTTCAGTACTTTTGTCAGTGATCTGGAGGAAGGAGTCGAATGCACTTTTGTTGGTGGTGCTGAACTGGGAGGTGCTGTTGACTCTCTCTCGGGACAAGAGGCCTTGGGGAGGGATCTGGATAGGTTGGAGCATTGAACAATCATCAATGGGACGAAACTGAAGAAGAACAAATGCCGGATTCTGCATCTGGGATGGAGTAGTGCCTTCCACAAGTACAAACTGGGAGAGGCACGGCTGGAGAGCAGCCCTGCAGAAAGGGATTTGGGATGCTGGCTCAGTACCAGTCAGCAGCGGCAAAGCACATCTTGGGGTGCCTCAAACACAGCACAACCAGCTGGCCAAAAGGGGTGGTCATCCCACTGTATTCAGCACTGATGCAACTTCATTTGGAGTGCTGTGTCCAGTTGTGAGCCCCAGCATTTGGAGTGCTGTGTCCAGTTGTGAGCCCCAGCATTTGGAGTGCTGTGTCCAGTTCTGAGCCCCAACATTTGAAAAGGATTTGAGGGTCCTTGAATGCATCCAGAGGAGTGCAGTGGAGCTGGCAAAAGGGCTGGAAGGCATGCCATGTGAGAGGCAGCAAAAGACATGGGGTTTGCCTCGTTGGGAGAGAAGGAGGCTGAGGGGTGACCACGCTGTTCTCCACAGCCTCCTGGGGAGGGGAAGTGGAGAAGGAGGTTGCTGCTCTCTCCTCACGTAGCCAGTGCTGGGACACGTGGGAATTGCTGAAAGCTGCATCCATCAGTGGAGGTTTGGACATAACACGAGGAAACATTTCATTACCAAGAGGTCAAGGTCAAGGCCTGTAAGTGTCTTTGAGAAGAGGCTGATGCCCCAATCCTGTCAGTGTCTAAGAGGCATTTGGATATTGCCCTTAATGCCATACTTAAACTTTTGGTCAGCTGGGAAGTGGTCAGGCAGCTGGAATAGGTGACTGTTTTCTCTCCCTTCCAACTGAATACTCTATTCTGCACTCATGATGAGTCAAAAAACAATAAGACTGTTATTTGCCTGAAATGCCAGGGTTTTTTTTAGCTCCAAAAACACATTCAAAGATATGTAAGACAAAGGACATACGTGGTAACGGGATTTTGTTTTATTTAATTTTATTTTTTCTGACTGTTTCAGGACAGATGCTCACAAGCATTAGCACACTGTGCAGGTGTAGCCAGGACCAGATTAATGCAATCCTCAGTTTAGCTTGAAAAACCATCACTTAAAGTCTGCAAAGGACAGTCAGAGCCAGAACACTTCAAATCTCCTACATCTGGTGGAGAGCCACATGCCATTGGGATTGCATGGGGAAAACCCATTTCTGTCTCACTCACATGTCTCTTGTGGCAGGGAGTTAAGGGCACAGTTTGTATCCAACACAGTTGCAATGAACTCCACCTCTCCAGGCAAGTCTGTCCAGAGGGTTTCTTGCATCTTCCTGCTGAGAGTCCTTCACCCAGGCACTCTCTGCCGAGAATGAACATGCCAGTCTGTGAACACCTTTCCTCCATAGGATATATTTGTTTTAACCACACATCTTTCCTGAATTTTTTCGTGTAGAATAACCCAAACAATGGGACTGCCTGGAGCGAAAAGAAGGGGTTCCAGGTGCACTGAGACCCCTTCAAATCAGAGGCCGACACTGGGTCAACCCACAGATCATACAATGCTGAAAATATGTAACTGCTATTGAAAAAAAATCAAAACAAAATTATCTGTAAAATATGAACCTTTACCAGAAACAGGAAAGCAGATAATTGACTGATGCACAGAAGATGCTCTTTCTACAAAAAAAAAAAAAAAATTCAAAAAATTTAAGAATGTGATTTTCTCTCTTTACTTGATAATGGATTTTTTTCTGCATGAATTTATATTTTAGCATTCAAAAACCCAAACATTTCCACACCCAGCTTATAATTACTTTTTGCTCTGATTTTAAATTATTTTTTGTTTTGGAATGAACAATAGCCCGTGTCCTGTATCACTTTGGATGTAAAAACTCAAGTGATATGCATGAACACAGGCCTGTTTCCTGAAGAGTGAGAGTGAGGGTCAGCAACAGGCACACACAAAAGAGTTGTGAGGTATTTTTGAAAGTATGACACATCTCGATGACGAGCACACTTTTTTTACATTCCTGAACTTGCTCCACCAGTGAGTTTCTTGCCCAGGGAGGCGTGGAAAGCTCCCTCGTGCCTGCCTGGCACTTGTATTGCCTGCATGGAGAGCTAGGAAGTGGCAGCTCTCGATGAGCAAGCCTGGAGCCCTTCCAGGCAGAGGGTGTTTTGCACAAGCCAGAACCTCTGGAGAAATGGAGCCAAGGGAAGAGCAGAGCTCACTCCCATAGGAACTTGTAATGGCCAAGAGATCCAAAGAGGGCCGGGGCACGTGTGGTGTCTTGCAAGTGCCAGGGAAGAGAAATGTTGCTGGTGATGCTGAGATGGGTATGGAAGTGTCTGGCCACGGGACCACCTGACACTACAGGGGGACTGCTGCTTTTTAGTAGTCCCTATGTGCTTGTAAGGTCCTTGCCAAGAAGGATGCAGGATTTTGCTTTTTCTATGCCCACCTGAAACCACCTGAGAATGTCGGTGTGATGAAACGACTGATCGTGTCATTGAGGCACAAAGGACCTTTTAATTAATGAAAGAAACTGTGGGAAACAATCCTCTGGCACACACTTGGTGATGAATTGGTTTGCAGGGCTGCTGCAGGAAGCTGCCAGGCTGTGCTAAAGAGTCAAAGCATTTTGACACCAGCTCAGTGTGACAAGACAGGCCCTGCCATGTGTCCAAACGTGCATCTGATGGATCAGCAGGCAGAGCAAGGCTAGAGACAAATTCCCCTGCTGTGAGTATCCCCTGTCCAGCGGGCTTGGAGGCAAAAAACAGTCTGCCAGTAGCAGGGATTTAATTTATGAATTCATGGAATTTATAAGCTGAATCTGACATTTTGAGTCATGCTTGAAAACAAACTGGTAGCCAGTACATTTTAAGACCATGCTTTTCTCTTTGCAGAGGGCCCTGCAAGGCAAATGGATACTGAACTTGCACATCCTGAAACAATTAGCTCCAGCTGTACTAATTGCATTCCTATACTGTGCTGTGTCTAGCAATATTCCAGACTGGAAGTAACAACTTCCTATGTAATTGGCACTGAGTGGCACATAAAAATAAAAAATTTGTCACATATTTTAAGCCAATTTAGACGGAAATTTTTTTTGGAAGTGCAGGTTTTACTTGGCTTTTTTCTTTTATTTGTGTTTTTAATTACAGACATTGATGGCCTAATCTGAGGTTTATATCTCATCCCAGGTGTTTTCCTGTGACCTGCTGTTACGTAGCAGGGCACTTTACAAGGAGGGCTTTCAATACAAAGCCAGTCTGTTTGCAGCACTGGAGTGCAGTGATTCTGCTCACACTCTGGGCTTCAGGTGGCCCAAAGGTCACTGAAGTACTCCAGGCACCTGACCAAACACGTCACATGTCTCCCTTCTCTACTGCTCTGTCCCAGCCATGTCCCAGGCAGCTGCTGCGGAAACAAAGGAGGGAGATTGAAGGCTGTGTGTGCTCAGCTGCCCTTGCCTGGTGCTTTCAGCTCCCTGAGGGCTGTTCTGTGTGACTGGACAGTCTCTGGTTGACTTGCCTCTTCCTCAGCTGCGATGTGTGTGTGTGCTGGCAGGTCCCTGCACCACCTTTACTGTTCCCCTGGGTCCTTGGATCCTCCCTGGTGTTTGCCTGGCAAAGGGCTGCAGTTCCCCTGTCGTGCTTTTGGCTGACTGTGTTCTCGCAGATTAGAGTTGAAACTGTTGAAATACAGGGGTGGGAAGGATTTCTCTTTCTCTTTTGTGGTTTACTAAAAGACAATTCACACAGGAGGAGGAAAAGTTTTTTCTTGAATTTCAAGAAGCCATTTCCTCAGCTTTACAAAACTTGTCTGGTGTGATTTGTACCACAGGATGTATAGCTTAATCTTCTGATCATTTTGTGTAAAATTAAATTTTCTGTGTGTTTCCAGGAAACTTTTGTAACCTTCTTAGTCCATTCTTTCTAGATGCTTTAGTTGGAAAAAGGTTGTCATGGAGGATTTGAGGGAATAATACGTCCAGCTGTTCCAGTTTTATTAGAAATTTGACCTGAAAATTCTTTTTAAAAACCTTGTAGTCAGAAGAGACTTAGGGTAACTGCATGACCTTTAACCACTGGTTATGTAAGGTTTTTTTTCAGAGAGACACTGTTCGGCAATCTGAGTTGTCATAGCGGCTGAATTTATGGTGTATGTGCTTTATAGAGTGATTACTACAGAGTACAGAGGTTTTAATGGACTTCTAACCTTTCAGTTGGGTCAGCTCTGGATGTGCTGGTAGCTAACACTGCCATTTTTCTGGAATTGGTTGTGGATCTAAATCTAGACAGTGCTCCTTTATTTCCACCAGTCTGATTGAACATTATTATTCACAAATCCTCTGAGGGATGAAGAGGGACTAGATATTATTTTAGAAACAATTTTTAGAGCCTACTGGCCTAATTCTCTTAGTCATCAGTTTAACAAAAAGACAACTGACATAAGAAGAAAATACCTACTGGATTTGTGGGGGTTTTGTGACTAATGTGTTCTGGTTTTGTTTGTTTAGAAATTCTTTCTATATGGATCAGCCTTTGAGTGATGGTGAAACGGGAAGAAGACCACTCTAAGCAAACCCAGGATGAATCGGGTGCCAGGTGACACAGAAAACGCTCACAGTAGCAGTGTGGAATCATGTCCTTCCTTGCGGGATGTCCACTCCATCAACCCAACGCACCTGATGGCCAGGATTGAGTCATATGAAGGCAGAGAGAAGAAAGGCATATCCGATGTCAGACGGACTTTCTGTTTGTTTGTCACATTTGATCTCTTATTCATAACCTTGCTGTGGATAATAGAGTTGAATGTGAGTTGCTTTTCAGTACCCTTAGACTTTATTATAGTATTTATTCACTTCAGAGATGTTTAAGAAGTTGCTCCCTTCTATCCATATTATATGCCATTTGTATCTATTTAAATTTAAGCAGCTTATTACTTTTAAGATTTCATAAACATAGAATCTACTCAACTGCATCTACTTTTATTCATCAGGGTACATCATGAAAGCTTTTGGTGTTCCTCTAGTCTGTGAGCTGTGCTGAAGAAACCATTGGAAATCCAGTTAACTCTTAACACGTCAAGTAAACAAACATGTCACTATATGTCTTTGAATTTCAACAGGATTCAAGACTTTGCCTTCTGAGTAACTTTAAGCCAGTGATATTTCACTGAGGTGTGAGTCCCTAAAAAGACTGCCAGTGGCCTAAATTTTCTTTTGTTGTGATGTATTTCCTTTGAGGCAAACTTAGTATGTTTTACATTGTGTATGGCAGGGTGCATTTAAAAATCATAAACGCCCACAGTTGCCACCTTTTAACTCCAGCATTTGAAATTTGGAAAACAAGGCTGTTCTCCTAAAATTTCCAGAAGGCAATAGGATAGATGATTTGTTGTTATTTCATAAGTAGCGTCCTAGTTCTTGGGCTGGATTTTAAGAAATAATGTGATGTTTGCATTTAAGAGAGGACACACTATGGAGGAATCCTTCTTCTAGACAAAAAAGATCTCGAGTACATACTTTTTGTCAGCATTCCTTTACAAGATAAATACCCTTGGTTATTGTTTTGACATTATGAAGCTTCAGGAGCTGACTGTTCATTGATGCAATGGAAAATACTCACTCTGATTTAATTTGAGAAAGCAGGCTTTGCTTTCCTGAGTGCTGTAGTTTCGGGACTAGGCTTTGGTTGTCTCTCTAGCTGGAAAGACTATTGTACCCAGTGTTTAAACTTATCTTTTCTCAGGAAAGCAGCACAGTATTCTGATGCATTTCTTTTTTAGGCCAGTTTCTCAACAGCTTGTACGACTAAGAGGAACAGTCTGGGTTTACATCTCTTGTCAAGGCTCCAGATTTTCGTATGAGTGCTCTCACAATATTTAAGACTCTGCATGGAAAATGCTACCAATTCATGGTGTTTCATTTTGAATACTTCAGGATTACGGGACCTCAGGAACCTGGCAGTTTTCTTTGTGAAAAGCTTTATTTTAAGAATAGATTATGAACTAGATTCTTTTACTGCCAAATGTCAGTAAGAATTAAAAACAGGGTTTTGTCTTTAGAAACCATCGTGTTAGAAGCTCACACTTGATATCTGGGATCTGACCCATGCTTAGGAGTTTTGTTCCGTTTTTTTTTAAATTGTTTTGTCCTTGGGAAGTCAAATAGCACTGTTAGGACTCTCTGTCACAGCTGCATAAGAAATGGGACTTCAGAATTGCTGTAAGTATTGTTTCCATTTGATGCCATTTTCCTTAGGTGTAGTTTATTTTAGAGTGCTTCACGGAATAGCTCCATGGAGTTTTGAGCAAAAACCAAGGCTCTCATGGTTCTTTGTTCATCCCTACTTTAACATGGTGCTCACACAGCCACTCCATGAACAGCTTGGAGGGGAGAAGCTGGTCTTCCTTATTTATGCTGGGAACAGATAATCACACCAGACGCAGTGCAGCAACCAAGGGAAAACCGTATTTAGAAAGTTATTTGCTAGGTAGCCATCGAGGGGAGAAGAAATAATAGAAATCTGCAGGGAATAATCTGTGGAAAACACTGTCCAGCAGGATCGTTGGGAAAGTGTGGAAGTGTCCAGAGTGCATTGCTTTGAGGTGGTGAGCGTATGTTGTTGGTATGCTTTGGTACCTCCTTTCCTTCAAAAGATGACAATAGTCAAACTCAGCATTAAAGCCTTTGTCGGTGTTGTTTCACGTAACTGTTCCATGCAGTGCTTAATTATGGAATTTCTTATTAAAAGTGATGGGAATTGGACACTGAGGCATTTCGTTTTCAGCTAAGATAAATGCTCCTCTCATTCTTTGACCCGATGCATCTTAAATTATTTTCTTACTAAGCCAGTTTGAGCAGTAAAGTGATGAATCCTTCCACTGGAAAGAAACACGGTGTCTAAGGAAGATGTAACTTTGAATCTCCTCAGCAAATGAAAGAATTAAACTTGGGTGTTAGTTATTTGTGGGAGAATGGTCTTATAGTTGCAGCTTCTGTGTTTTTTATAGTGGGCCTTTTTTCTCAGCTCTCTTAAAACAAATTGTATGTGTGCTGATAAGGAAAAGATCTGAAGTATGAATTCAGTTACTGTTTTGTTTCCTATTTGCTAACGTGACTAGCAAGAACTGGGTTTCGAGCGGCTTTTCAATCAGCTGTTTTGATCCTCCTTATAAGACATAAAATGCTTTGTGAATTTGTGTAAGAGACCTTGCATGAAATCATTTCTTCTTCCCTTAACAATTTGTTTGCTTTTATTTTGGGCCAGTCTGAAATGTAACTTGCCTGGGCCAGATGATAATCCTAAATGTTTTCAGTTTGAAAAGTTTGTATAATCATGAAAAACAAGTAACAGTATTCTTGAAATTAACATTCTTAGCATGTAAGTCCTCCATGTTTGGCTTTTGTACATCATGAGGGTACTATTAGTTTGACCCTTCATGTTTGTGTGTATTTTGTTTTCAGTAACTTCTGTTCTAAAGCTGTGCATGGTGTTGTTTCTTTGTAGGTAAAAGGAGGCATTGAGACTACCTTAGAGAAAGAAGTCCTACATTATGACTACTCTTCTTCATATTTTGATATATTTGTAAGTGTTCTTAAAAAAAGAAGAAAGAGCAGCAAAAGTATAGTTTTTCTGTTCCTCCTTCCATGGGTGTTTCCTACTCTGAGTCCTGTGAAAAGGCCAATCTTGATAATTTAGATCAGAGGGACTTGTGCAAAATTTCACCCATCTGGGGGTTGGCCAGTCCTGCTCATGGAGCCCGTAGATAGAGAAGCTTCAGAACACTGAAACTGTCTTTGGCTTTGGGGGGAATGGAAAAGCAGGTGAAAAAGTCAGGAACGTGAGACTGATGTAAAATAAAGGCAGTTCATTTGAGAGGACAAGACCAGGAGTCCTCCAGCTAGAACATCATTTTGTTTGAACCCATGTCCTTGTCCTTCCACAAGCATAAGTGGGCTGCAGTCAGGAGAGACTCGTTCCCAAGTTAACCTGACCTATGCAGGCCTTTTCAGATTTCTGTGTTTTAACTCAAACACCAAAAACAGATGACATGGAGTATGATTCTCCTTTACTGTGTGTAGGAACCTTAGGCACAAAAGAGGGAGTGTGCAGCATTAGGGAATTGCTCTGCCTTTCAGCAGCCCTGTAGCTCCACAGTTGCAATGCATTTTGCACTGCATGGCCCGAGTAAAAGCTGTTTCTTTATGGTTCTAAAAGGCCCCGTGTTTTTGCAAGATCATTAATTCTGCCAGAATTTTCTGTTTGTCTGGCAGAGATTACTTGATTTTAATCACCGTATCCAGAATCTCTCTTTGAAACTGATATAAAAACCCATCCTTGCTTCTGCATCACACCGTTTGCTCTGTCAAATGGGCTTAGGTACTGGACACAAAACTTTCCTAAATTAGTAAACTATGCTGCTTCTCCCTTTCTCATTGTTTTGCTGGCAGGCTCCCCACGATATGCCATGCTGCAGAAGGCTAAAAATGTTATCTGTAAATGCTGATGCTCTGGAAATTTTGTCCTGTAGTTGGAGCAAGGGTTAAGAACATGTAATGTGAAATAATACTTTTATTCCCTGTCAAGGGACTAGATCATTGAGTTCTGCAATGATTTGTGGGCTTATACAGGATATCCTCTGTTTCTGCTACACATTTGCATAAGATTAAATGAGTTCATTATACTTCTGGCCATGGCTGTCCTTGATTTCTCTTCATTTTTAAGCGTTTGTTTAACATTTTTTAGATTCTGAACACATCTTTTAAAACAAGTTGGAGACATTCTAATATCCAAGGAAATTTAAGGTCAGGGTCCCTGATTCAGAAGTCTCATCTGTCTACTATTAATTTAATTTTCTGGCCTAGAAATACCATAACTTACCTTTCTTTACTGCAAAATAGCCAAAATGACTTGCAATTGCAGGCATTTTCATAAAGAATGATGGATTTTTGCAATGTTAATATTTCAGGAAGTATAGTAACTAGAAAATTGTTTTTAAAAATTCTTTTAATTTTCTGGTTGCATTTGTGAAGTCTTTACAATTTTTAATGATATCCTTGTGCAGTAGCACACCACTATGATGAGTGAGATGCACAGTGATGCTCAAGGTGTTTGCTGGATTAACTGCATCAAGGTTTTAACTGTTTAGATTCCAATCAGGTAAAATGATCATGAACATACTTTGTGTAGCTTTCCTATGTTTCTAACTTACTTGTGGAATTGCACATGCTTGCATATTGGAGCCTATGTGGGCATGTGAGTGTTGCCATTTGCTTTACAAATGGGAAATCATCTTCTATTCCTGTTTCATAAGCACACATTCAAATTTGTTTCTTGGTAACAGAACTAAGATTGTCCTGTCTTATTTTGTAAGCCGTTAGTATATTCAGCGAGCTGAGAATCTTGTTCTTCTGTGTTCTGAATTAACCAACAAATGTTTTTTTTTCCTTTCTCTATAGCTACTGGCAGTCTTTCGATTTAAGGTGTTAATACTTGCATATGCAATGTGCAGACTGCGCCATTGGTGGGCAATAGCTGTGAGTAGTAGCCAAGCATAATGGAGTTTTTACCAGAATGGATCAGACAAAATTTTAGGTGCCTCTTAACGCTCGTATGTTAAGAATCATCTTGATGCTGTATATAAAATGTCATTGTACAGTAACACATTAAAAATTGATTTTCTGGAAGATGGTCATCCTAGAGGCAAGAATTTGTGTGGTTCTTATTAATACAAATTGAAGACTTATTTTTAGTCCTGTATGGATGGCTGGTCGTAACTGCTTGTTACCTCTGACTTGGTAATTAATGTTGGAAATATATCTGCTTTTGAAATAGTGAACCATATTCAAAAGCAAAAAGTTGGCATTATTGTACCTGAGATCCAGGTTCCATTCACCCCCGTGTTCTTACCTTTTGAAGTTTCAGGTGCCATCCACTGAGCACTAGCACCTGTATTGCTTCATGCTCCAGTACAAAATGCTAAATATGCATCCCTTCTTTAAAAGGAAGCTCAGAGCCAGTATCTTTAATGCAGCTGTACTGTGTTGATAAGAAGGCAAAAGTTGGTGACAGATTCATACTTCCACCAGTCAATACAATGACAAATTGTAACATAATAGGCATATTTCTGGCTTAGTGCTTTGTCAATCAGGCTTTTTTTTCCCCCTACACTGTGGCAGGTGCATGTAGAACATGTTCATGTATAACCTTCTCCAAGGGAGTAGATTGCAACTGGTTTAGTAGTCTGAGGTTACATACCATGATTTTCCTAAAATTGTGTTACCACCATGGCACAGACACAAACATAATGGTAGCTGCTGCTCTGACTGTGCTTATATTGAAATGCATGCCTCTTAAAAGTCCTTGCACTTACTTATGTAACTTTGGAATATTTCTTAACCCTCCAACTTGATGCCTTTGTTTGTGTGGTGATGAGAGTAAACCCATGGGGGTAGTAAGCAATTAGATATGTAAAGCTTCACTGGAGGTTTTGCAGAAGCCTTTACATCCTACCTGTGATTGCCAGAAGCTAACTCATTAGTTAGGTTCTGCTGTTTAAAAAATTCCTGGACCCAAATGCACTGGTAGAGATAGAAGCCTTGCTTAAGTGAACAATAATTGAACAATACTTGTCCGCTGCTTTTTGAGGGTTTTTTCGGATATTTTATGCAGCCTGCCATTTTTTAAATATATCAGAGAATATCAAGTCTCCAAAGAGATAAAGTTTTCACAGTATCAGGATTTACTCTCCTAAAGATGGTTTGTTATTTGAAATAGATCTTTTCATTTGGATAGTATTGAAAAGCATTTGGAACAATTGCTGTTTGCTTTTTTTACCCAAGTTTGTAAATATTTTGGGGTTTTTTTAAGGGACTTGGTGAATAGAAAAGTGCATCTTCATTATACAGTACGATCACAATTTATATAATTCAGTTTAGATGCTACACAAGTGTTATCTGCTGTTTGGAAATCAATGTTTGGAGGTGTTTGTATTAAAAGTTATCTTTATTAAGGGAGTTATTTTAATAACACTTTTAAGTTAATTGTATCATGCTTGTTACGTTTTATTCTATTCCATGTGATCTTGCTGTTGTTAGTAAATATTTAAAGTTGCAACTAATAGATGGTGGCAGAAATGAGAAAGTAAATCCATTTATTAGTTTAACTGTTCTGTCTCTTTCAGTTTACAACAGCAGTGACCAGTGCCTTTTTATTAGCAAAAGTAATTATTTCACAGGTATATATTCTAATCCAATGTTTGTTTTACTTTGTTGTTTTCTTAAAATCAAGATTCTTCAGACTAATTTCTGTAATGCTTTGTTTCCTTCCAGCTGTTCTCCCAGGGTGCTTTTGGCTATGTGCTACCCATCATATCCTTCATACTTGCCTGGATTGAAACCTGGTTCCTGGACTTTAAAGTGTTACCACAAGAAGCTGAAGAAGAAAACAGTAAGCTTTTGATATTTCCCCTCGATCGCTGCAGTTGGCAGCGTTTGATCCCATGGTAGCTGGCAGAAGATCGCTTCTTTCAGCACCTCAAAAGTTGAAGAGCTGTGGGAAAAATTAAATCATACGGCATGAGTTTTCTTTTTTGCGGAAGGAACATACGCCGTCAAAGACGTGAAGTTTTAACTAATTTTTAGGGGTGCAAAGTTAAAAGTTAGAAGGGCCAGATCAGCCATTTGTCATGCACTTAAGAATGCATATAATTTCATATGCTTAGGATACGAAAATTTAACTGACTTGGGCTTGTAAAGCTTTATTTTTTGGGTAAGGCATACAAGAAGTGTCTGGTTCCTGTTTTAGGAAGAGCAGACACAGTAACTAATTCAATGTCACTAACTCTTCCTTTGAGCTGGAAAAGGGAAGGCAAAGAGCCTGCTTCGTGCACAGGCAGAATGAGACCAGAGCAGGTATGAATTTTGGCCTCTGCAGGATGAGGCAGCAGGTCATCTGACACTCAGCTAAATGAAGGAACCCCGTTGTTTTAGTTGAAAGGGGATATTGCTCGAGTGGTGAGGAAAAGGAGGCGTACAGATGCTTTGTGAGTTTCGACAGCGGGAGGGTCATTACACAGCCCGTCTGTTGTTTATGCATCATTACTTGAAATACACTCTGAAACTATTGGAAGGGCATGTTTATCTGTGAGGTAAAATCAAAACCTTTACAGAGGCATGGATACCTCCACATTTTTTGCGCTTTGAATGCAATCTTTCTGCTTTGAGCCCTTCCCTCTTCTTTTTCGCCACTCTGAGCAAAAAGTTGTGTGAATGAGAACAGTGGGTTTTGCTTGGAGAAATTGAAACTTAGAGCAACTTTTTTTGTCTTTTGAGGAGGTGAGGAAGAACAGCTGCATCACCCCGTTATCTCAATTAATAAGGAGTCTAACCAGTTCAGAGACTTTTGCATTTTTCCATATTGAATTTTTGTAGACAAGGAAACTATTCCATACATACACTTCATGAAGGTTGCAGAAACTGAGCGTGTTGAGACAGATAGGTGAAAGCAAGACATTCGTGAGGAGTCACAGAGGCAAAGTGAGAAAATAATTTATTTGGTTATGTGTGGCACTTTACTGATCATTAAAAATATCTTTCAGAGTTGTAGTTAGCCAGTGAATATTGATGAATTTACATAAGACATCCTAATCATACAACTGCACGTAGTAGAAGGAAGGATTCTTTAATTCATATTTACAGTATCTCTGTTTTGCTAGTGTGTGTCACCTTAGCTGCCTAAAGTTAAATAGAAGACAAAAATGTTAAATTAGCTGTTGACACTTTTAAAAATTACATTTATCTAAAGAAGTAATTTGTAAGGGTTGCTAACAGTGTTCAAGATTCTTCGTCAATATGTGACCTTTAAGATGGTATGTATTAGCGCTGGGGAGTTATTTTCGGGTGTTTTTTTTCCTTTTAGGATTTTTGATAGCACAGGATGCTTCTGAACGAGCAGCTCTTCTTCACCCAGGAGTCCTCTCTGATGGGCAGTTCTATTCTCCTCCTGAGTCTGTAGCAGGTAACGTTCACTCAGTGAATGGTTTTTCGTATTCATTTTGAGCTCCCGCATACTTCACCCCCTTCAAGAGGGTAAGGGGGGAAGGATGAAGGGAAAAAATGTGGGTATATTTTTAAATGAAAAGTATACTTTACCATCCTAAAATGCAAGATTCTTTTTTATTTGGTAATTCAGTTTAGTTACTACCTATCAGATGAGTTACAACACACATAGTTAGTGCGTTGTAAGTCATGTTCTGACTAAAACCAAGGTAAGTCTGAAAGAAAATGGTACTGCAACTGAAAGGAGGCAGAATGGTTTGCTTCTGCCATCGGTGATCCTTACAGGCCCCTTCCAACTTGAGCTGCTCTGTGACTCTGTGATCTCCCATCTGCCAGCAGTAGCATTTATGCAGCAGTGCACTATTTAATCCAGCCCAAACTTTGCAGTATGTTAGGAAAGGCAATGAACCTGAAGCTGCCATAAAGCAGACTGACATTTCAGAGTCTCTTTTCTCATAACAAAAAGAAGAAGCCCTCTCTGTGTAAAAAGGCTTAGTTGTGTGGGTATATTAAACTGCTGGCTAGTGTTAATTGCATCATAACTCTGCGTATCATGTGCGTTGCTCTAGTTGACTGATGAGCTGAGTAAGCAAAACGCAAATACTGCAAGATTTCAGAATGTGTTTGCAAGCATTTCAGGGAAATGAGTAATTTCTTTATGGGTCGAGTGAATTTGAGTTACCTGAGAATGCAGTGTGAGCCCCCAAATCTTATGTCAGTCTTTTTACCCTAAAATGTAAATCTCTTCTGTAAAGCTATGCAATATAATTAAAATACTATCTGCTAATTGCTACAGATAAGTTTGCCTATCTTGCATTATATAGTTATACGTGTTGGTGGTAGTTTTCATTTTAGTGTCTTTCTCTGGTTTTTCTGTGCTGAGCTTCTTGGCTTCATGAATGACTTTGAGCTCCATCTAGGGGTGACAAAGCATTAATGTGGAGTATAACTAATAATTCAAAGTCAAAATGGATTTTAGTTAAGTCTGTGAGTCTGTCTTGAGGAATAATGATTGGAAGTATTATACTGGTGTGGGTTTTTTTTGCAACAGAATATACAGGGTGAGAGGAAGTGTAAGTGGAGCTAACATGTTTTAGACATTTTGGCTGGGTCAATGTTGCATGTGCAGGGAGGTGTCGTGTCTCAGCATGCATTTGTTGACTAAAGGTCTGTGACTGTGCCATTAATTTTATCTTATCAAATGGGATTCAATAACAGCTCAGGTGCCTTCTCCTAGTCTGCCCTTACTGCTTTGTTTAAGCACCCTTTGTGGGTATGAGAAGCAAAAGAAGCAGTCAAATGAACATATTTGAACTAAAACACACACACTGGTAGTCACAAAACAAAACTGCTAGAAAATGAACAGTAAAAATAGCTCTAAATGAAAGTATTTTCTTGGAAAATCTGCATTTCTTTCTGAGAAGACAAACTGGATTGCTGTAAGAGAGCAATTTTTGGTCAATTTGCCTTACATATTGATTTGAAAAATATTTAGAAAGAAACTATTCCCTCTGATCATGCAGAGGGGAATAAACCCCTCCACTGACATGGCAACTTTTCTAAAAACAAATAGCTTTTAGGAGGTGATGTTGGAACTTTCAGCATATTTATCTTTTTATTTCTTTCTTGAAGCTGCACATGTCCAGGGCCATACCCCAGACCCACTTCTTTATGTGGGTTGACCCTTCATCTTCAACATCAGACTTGGTTAACCAAGAAACCATTTTGGAGGTAGCAAGTGGAAAATCAGCCTGGAAATAGTAAATTTATTTAGTTTCTGTACAATTTGAGCTTCAAAATAAAAGGCAGGTTTCTCTTCAAGGCCTTCCAGGGCTTTGTCAAAGCAGGGAGCTGAGAGTGGGCAAGAGGTGAGGAAAAGAGAACTGGGCAGGCAGAAGGAGCTGTTTGGTGTCTGACTTAGAGTGAGACAGTCTCTTGCCAGAAACACTAGATTACAGAATTTATTAATGTGTAAAGCAGTATTTCTGGCTACTTTGAAAGTGTCTTCTGAAGTCTTCCAAAGGGCAGGGTGTAACAAGTTGGAAAATCTGCTTGTCTGTGAGTAAATGTGGAGTTGATTGACCTGAGTGTATTGTCATAAAAGCTTGAAACACGTGCTAACTGAATCCATTGATAGGATACCTCAAGAAGGATCCCAGTGCTGGGTTTTGGGTTTGGTAGCTGTTAAACCACCCGTACCCAAACAACCTTCAATGTAAAACATTGAAAATATAAGAAATCTAAAATAAAAAGTAAATGTTTTTATGAGAAATAGTTGCTTTGAATTGCCTTTTGATAAGCCACTACCAGTGGTGGTCTGCTGTTTTCTTTTTCCCTTAATCTCTTTTCTTTTCTCTTTTTCTTCTCTCAGCTGATCTAACAGCATTCTTGTCTTCCTTCTCAGGATCTGATGAAGACTCAGAAGAAAAACAAGACAGTGAAAAACCAATTGTATAGCAAATATGAAAAAGCGAGTAAGTTCCTCTGCATGGGGCCTGAATATTCCTAATAGTATGTTTTTCTTCCTAGTTCCGTCTCAAATAATTTGTATGATGGGCAGACTTTTAGGAATTCATAATTTTTGAACTCCCTCTGTCTCTTAGCAGCCATCAAGAAGGAAATCCTGCCAAGCTCTTGAGAGCCTGGAGTTGGGGTCCTTTGCATTTATTTGTTGGCTGTCCTGGAAGGGAAATGGTGGGCCAGATGTGTAAATGTCCTTTCTTTGGAGATGGCAGCGCAGGGGTGCTAAGAAGAGATTTTCTTTGGTTCAGGTCTAGGACAAGTGTACCTGAAGATTTCATGGGCAAAACTACTTTGGTATTCTGCCCCCCACCCCCCGCCCAGTCTGTTTAATACTACAGCTTGGAGCAGCTGCATCTTAAGATTTTTGTAGTGTACTTTGTTTAAATATAAGAGATTATTTCCTTATTTTGGAAATTACTTCATTTACTTCTGGAATTATCTTGCCCCATGCTTTCTCTTCACCATCCATGTCAAAGCTCAAGCTAGGATAGGTATTAAATATCCCTGAAGCTGAAGCTTCTGATTTGAAGTGCTCATTTGGAAGAGCTGATGACCTTTTCTTTTCACCCTCCCTGTTTACAATATCTGTTTTCTTTACTGCCATCTTCATTCATCCTGACCTGTGTAATCTGTTGCAGAAAGAAAATCTCTGAAGGAAGTTGTTGGGGTTTGGAAACTGGCAACAGAGCCTGTGGCTGACTTGCTGGTGGAGCTGCTGACAGGAGAATTTACTCCTTAGAAAGCAAAGGGAATGGTTCCCATGTACTATAATACCTCATGAAGATGTATCTTGTTGACATTTGTATATTAGGTTGCCTCCCAGGTGGTATGAAAGTATTTGTCCACAACTTATTTTATTATTCAGTGATTCCTGAAGTTGATCTTCTAATGACTAGGTAATTACTGGAAAGTGTTGTCTTGTGTACCTAATCAAGAGACTGGTAATATAATGAAGTAAAACTTCTCTGTGGTGAAAGTATATTTAATAATTGTTGAGGCTCACTAGTTAAAATTATTTTATGTTATTGCAATTTGTCATTAGTTTTATGTTTACTTTTTTAACTCCATGCATTTTCTTTTTTTTTTAATGGATATGTTCACTTTCTAAAATAAAAATGTTAAAACATGGGTAATGCATTATGATATTTTGTTGCCTTGTCATTGGAAATTTTGCATATACCACTCCTTTGTTTCTCATAGGGTAATAAATAAGAATTCCACTCTGCACAGATTTTGTGCAAAATGTGTTAGAGGGCTGTTTGCCTGTAGGAGGTGCCATGGTGGTGGCACATCCCTTCTCTTTTGCGTATGTGGTATCAAAGGCATATAAGGAGCTTTTCGTATTAACCTGGTTCCCACTTCTGTGCTGGTGGTTGATGTTCTTCAGGTTCAAGGAGCAAACTGCAGTAAGTGAGCCTTTGCAAACACTAGTATTACGCCAGCAGTGAAGAGAAGGCAGACAGACGCTCAGTTTGGGTGTACTTTCAGATATAGGTCTCAAGCATTAGCTGATGCTTGATCAAAAATGTTTTATGTAACGCCTAATTCCTACCTAAAGAGGAATGTAAGTGTTGCTGCTTTGCTTATATAGCTGTTAGGTTTTGTTAGCAACCTGCACAGCAAATGCTAAGTACCAGCCTACGCTTCACATGTTAACTCGTGCACGTGGGCCATACTGCTTTGTGCTGTTTCCACTGCTGTGGAACAGAAGCTTAGCGGGCAGGAGACGAGGTGAGCTGTGGTCTCATCGTGTCACAACTTTTCCTTGAGGCAGTGGTGACTGTTTCAGTGTACAGGATTTTTCCTCTTAAAGACACAGTCCTCAAAGCCTTAAAATGTACACTGGCTTCCCCTTATTCAGTCTCAGCAAAGCAGTGAACTAGCAGCAGGGGCTTGTAAGCCACTGTAGCTGTCAAAGAGCCATGAACTTGATGAACCCCAGGAACTGCAGATGGATATGGATGTTCAGGGCTGTGTGGATGCAGGATTTCTCTTCACCATTCAGCTTTGGGTATGAGACATTACAAGGGGGCTGGGAGATCCTTTATTAAAAGTGGGCTAGAGTCATAAACATGGTCACTTGCTTAGTTGCCCTGTTTGAGTTGAGGCTACAGCACCAAACAAGACCATTCTGGTGGCAGTACTCAGGGAAAGGAGAGGAGGACATGGAGATGAAAGTCACACTAGTGAAGTCTGCAAGAGCTACATAAAAACACCTCCCCAGGTATTTTGTGTCACTTTAACCACTATTAAGCCTTAACAGTAAAATCATCACCTGCTTTTTTGCTCCAAATAACAGTTCTGTAAATAAGTGTGTGACTAAAAGCTTAGGCAGTCTAGCTTACTCCACATTGAAGATGGATATACATCGAAGGCAGTAAGTTGTAATATTGGTTTCAGTGTGCTTCTTCTAAAATTCTCTCCTGTGATTACTGAATGAAAAAAAATTAGCCAGGATCAAGTTTATGGCTTGCATTGCTTCAGAATATCCAAGATCTGTTTCAGAGGATGCCAGTAAGAATAAACCATTAGAAGGAAAAGAAAAAAAAAAAATAAAATCCTATCCTTTAACAATGCTGGAATGTTCCTAAGTATTAAACTCAATGAGAAAAAATGCATCTGGGATAGGAAGTCAAAAGTTCCACTAAGCCTGTGAACTTCATCAAGGTGCATGACTCGTGACTTTACTTGAACACTTTCTTCAATCTGCCATATGGAATTCCTCGGGATATCAAAGAAATTCAGGCTCGTCGTGCAGTTCAGTACTCAGGGTGGGGGTGGGAAGGGGAAATAGGGAAGGGGAATTGATTCAAACTCATTAACTGCCAAGGAGAACAAGCCACATGCATTAGTGACAGAAAATCCTTGGGGTGGGAGGGATATTCTGTTACACCAAACATGACTAGTTACATTTGGCAAATGTAAGGTGAAGCTTTTGCAAGCCCCTCCTAAATGAGCACCTTTTCTTTCTGTGGGGTATGGTTTTCAGGTTTTCTGTATATTGAGTTAACTAAGATGCCACGTTTTCATACATGGGTAGTTTGCCAAGGAAGTTATTCCCTTTGGTGCATCCAAAGGGATTAACAGTTCTGGTTGGTGCCATGGGAGGCTGCATCTCCTGTAACTTTGAAATGCATCAGTTATGGCATAGAAAGAAACTGCAACAATCTGGAATAATTTTGTTCACTCCTCTCAAACCTGCCTGTAAAACCTACAAAGTTGACTCAAAAACTTTGTTCAATGCTGCCCTTTCCAGGGATGTTTCTGCTCTCCTTGTCTCCAAAGACATCTCCAGAAGCACTTTCCACCAGTCTTTCCTAAAGAAACCTGCTCTCTTTTGTTTCTAGAACAAATGAGGCAATTGTTCATGTGAAAGCCCCTGGTAATGGACTGATGGCTTGGCGTGGCAGTGTGACATCGAGCTGACTTACCTTAGAACAGCTCCGAAGTGGCCAGTGGTTATCAATGTACCCCAGACGTGTTTGGATTCCGAGATGTCCTTGTGGGGCAGGATACCATCTCCTCAGGGGTTGTTCCTCTGGCAGCAGTGTCCTGCAAGCATACCTGGTACAAATAATATAGCAACTTGCTTTTACAGTAAAGCCAGGCTGAAGCAGCTGTGCCTCCCAGCTTGGGAGAGTTCTTGCTTCACGGACTCTCCTTTCAGAGTCTGAGAATTGCATTTGAAGAACAATCACTGCTCGTTTTGGTGTCATCCAGGGAGCTCACCTGGCAGCAGGTTAGGTGAGTTTTGAAATGAGGCAGCACAATGATGCTGGCTGTCATGGTAGATTTTCTAAAGGTGATTTTGTTCTCTGTGATAGAATTTGCGTTCAGAAAAACAAAATAATAGCAGAACCTAGAGCTGAGCATGTTGAGCATTTAACTCTGCTAAACTCTGCTAAAAAGGTATCTCAGGCCTGGAGAACTGTTTCAATACCCTTCTTCCATGTTCCTGTGAGTCACAAGTGTTTGGGTTGATTTGAGCAGATAAACAAGCAAGAAATCAGCTTTTCTAGTTCTGAAAAGCTGAATCTGTGAACTGTTGGAAACATAGCAGTGTGGCTGAGTGCTCTGTAACATGTTGGGTTTTCTTTCTATCAGGCTGAAAATGAGGTTTAAGAAGAGTCTTGTTTTGAGAAGAAGGTTTGAATGAAGAATCTAAAATGAAAAAAACCAAACAAACCAGCAAGCTGTTGACCAAATTAGTACCATTAGCTGCTAGTCATGTGTCCATGACAGGATGAGGAATGTTTTGATTGATGATTTATTGCCATCTTAACTTCTAAATGTATTTTGTAGGAATAATTTCCTGCATTTTTTACCCATAGGGAGGCAGTTAAGCAACCTCTGTCAGGTTGCTTAAAGCTCTGAAATATATAGATTAAAAAAACCCTCCAAACTATTTCATTTTGTGCCAGAAACTTGGCACTATGTAATCAGGTTTCTGTTAAGTACCAAAAGGGTGAAAAAAATACCAAAAAGGTAACTCAGAATATACTTACAATTTTCAGGGTTATTAGTTTAGTGAGGGTTCAGGAACCCACAGAACAGTGGGATCAGGAGGTGGTATTTTCACATGGCATGAGAGTGCACATGCTGCCACACTTAACATACAATTTAAGCACATCTGTGGTTATCTATAGACATTTCTCATGTTTACATGTCAGAGTCCAGTTTCTTTGGGATGTTCCAGAGGGAGCTTTTCATGTTTAATATCAAATTTACTTATTTGATATATTAGGCCATTGCATGTGACTTGGATTTAGAAGAGTGACACAGCAGTGCACTGAAATCACAAGAGAGGCACTGTAGCAAGGGCAAGATACAAATGTAATTTCCATTAGTAGTTCCTATATTCTGTAGCATCATGGTGCCCCCTCATTGCCAGGAAGGAATATGTGGGCTGCGACCAGTTCAAGCCAGTTGCTCACTTCAGAGTTCATTTGCTGGGCTGGCTGACGCAGGAAAATGTGATTCTGCAGTAGTTACGCTATTGCCAGGATTGCCATCAGAGGGGGAGCAGAAGGAAGATGCTTTCTTTTACAGTGTAGTTTTCTGCTATTAAGAACTTCACTCTTTTCAAGCCAACAAATCACAGGCAGGAAATAATCAGCACTTGCACTTGGCACCCTCAAAATATTTGAAGTTACACAGCCCGTGTTAGACTTTGAGGCTAACAAATGCCCACGTGAGAGGAATCATCCTTTTGGGCTCATATCCTGTTGCAAACTGGTGCCCTAAAAGTTTTTTTCTTGAAGCAATGCAGGGTTGGGGACCTTTGCAATCCAAGAGCTTCTTGCTTGTACCAGAGCTGCTTTCAAATGGAACAGAAATCTTTACAGTGCAAAACTGGTTTGCTTTCATTTTTGGTTTGGATGCTAGATGCCTCTTGGACTTACTGCTTTCCCTCCTGGGACCCAGCCTTGTATGTAGCAGATCTCCAAAGCCCTACTCAGTAAATTGGAGACTGAATATTATGTGTACATGTTCATTTGCTATCTGCCACAGCATCTCCACTTCTATTTTGTGACTCCTTAAGAGGGAAGGAGTTTGCCTTACTTCAGCGAGAGGCCTGAAACATTACCAGACAGCTCATCTAGTGACAGATGACTATAAGTGCTTTGCAGGTACATTCACATTGCAGGTACTGTCATGCTTAAAACGAAGGAAGTTAACCTATTTTGATTTCGAGAAGCAAGCAAAGTTAAAGCGCTCACATTTCAAGTAAATTAAGCTCTATCTTCTTTCTCAATCACTTAACCCAATTAATTTTCTTCAGTAGAAGTTGTATTCTGCTAGCAGATTGGGTTAACAGGGAAACTCAGAACATAAGTGGAGATTTTATTTTAGGAACTTCAGTTGGGTTTAGACAAAGATAAAATCATCCTTTTTATACTTTGATCAACAGAAGGGAAATAGATAATTTTCTGTCATGTTAGTAGTTTAGTATGATACTAAATCCCCTCTTTTTCTTTCCATCAAGATTCCAGCTTTATCTTCTACTAAGTAAAACTGAACATAATATGAATGGTGCCTATCTAAAAAAACCAGTCTGTAACAACTACTTGCTCAACATCTTTCAAAAACTTTATACAGATCAGGCAGGTTAGCAAGCTGCAAAATGTTGCCATCTTCTGCAAAGTGTTTAGGAGGTAAAAGATGAGTCCTAAAAGCTTTGTAAAGCACATGTTCCACAGTCCATTTCCATGTTGTTGAACCAGAGTCAGAATCTTCATTCTGAAATACAGGAAAAAAAGGACAAACCATTAAACTGAAGTTCTATTTTACCAGAGGAGAGCACTCCTTAGAAAACTTCATTATGTAAGACTACAGAAATTGTAAAATTCTGCTAATATTAGAGAAGTTCATTCTGTACAGTCAAGTTAATTTTAAGCTCAGAGCCAAAGTACCCTGCAGTGCCCAAAGTTAAAAGATTCCCTCAATACATATAATACTTAATAAAATTTAAGCCACATTCTTTCCGAATCTTGCCACACTACTTGATTCACTGAAAGAGCTGGGGTTAGAAGTCTACAGCTGAAAGAGCAGAAGTTTCCTTTATGTTGTTAGTTGTCTGTTCATAGGACTAGTTGCAGTATTCTTGTACCTGGGAGTTTGTTGGGTTGGCTTCATCTAGTATATACTGCTTTCTGATGGAGTAGAACATGGAAAGTTCTTTACTTAGGCTTTCAAAACACTCCTTTTCTTCATCCCAGTTTACCTGTTACAAGAAAAAGAAGTAATTTTAGAGAATTTTGATAGCAGCCAGAGGCTTGATAGAGATTCTTAATATGGAAAAGTCATAATAATGTATTGCTCATTTTTGTGCTGGTAAGGTAAAGGTATAGAATGAATAAAAGGGTAGGAATACAGGCTTTTAAATCAAAATATAGGCTCATTCAATCAGTAGTTGTGAATACAGGGGCAAAGCAGAACTATTCAGTAACCATAGCAAAAGCATCTGGAACAGAAACCAGTACATTAAAGCCGCACCAGAAACTGTAAAGGAAAGGCTGGAGTTGTTTAAAGTTAAAAAAATAGCTGTGACTTAATAAAACCATTGAGAAAATATACCTCTGTGGCCAAGCGAAGGATAAACATAGGCAGTCCTTCCAGTGGTGGAACATAGTTCTCTATCAGAAGTGGTAACCCAGTAAGATTTCCTTCCTGCAGGGCAACAGTGCTGCTTCAGTAACAAAGTATTCTTGCAGTAAATGCACCACATGTGCAATCACATACTGTAAGACTGATTTTTCCCAAACTCAGTGACCCTTAGGGGTATCTGAGGCTACAAGCTTTTAAAGCCTGATGCCAGGCAGACATTGCAGGAAGAGGGTTAGTGGTGATGTTTAACTTCACAAGGCATAGATTTAAGCCACAACTCAGCCTCCTCCTCTAGCTTTAGCCGCTGACTACACAGATCCCACTTCCCAGGAGAATATCCAAATGAAGTGCCTGGGCTTGATGAAGCCATTCACTTTTGTACAGAGTATGGGATGCATTAGGCCACACAAAAACAAACGAGACACATTGAGGGCCATGGTGATGCTGCAGCTCTGCCTGCCTCCAGAGCTGGTTAAGCTTCACACCTTGTTGGCTGACAGATCTGCATTGTAGTTATGAAAGCAATTGCTCAGAGAGGCTGTGGAGTCTCCCTCTCTGGAGATACTCAAGAACAGTCTGGATGCAGTCCTGTGCAATGTGCTTTAGGATAACCCTGCCTGAGCAGAGAGGCTGGACCAGATGATCCACTGTGGTCCCTTCCAACCCTACCCATTATTAAGTGACTTGGTAACTAGTTAAATATAAACTTTGTGTAGCACCTTTCTTAAAGGCAGTGTAAATCCTGAGCATTTTTAATGAAAGGGGTAAACCACGTATCTTAGTGATACTAAGTCCTGCAAACAAACTACTGCAGTTATCTGTTACCAAAATATAGAATCACAAAATTATTTATGTTGGAAAAGACCTTTAAGATCGAATCCAACTGTAAACCTAACGCTGCCAAGTCCACCATTCATTTACTGTCAGTAACAGCCACAGTCACCTCATCAATTTCAAGAGAAAAATAATCTTTCAACATTTCAATCTTCTGTTTCAAAAACTCCACAATGTACTCAGCAAGCCCTTCTTTTGGGCCATCTTCTTCTGTCCAGCCGCTTTCAGGATCTTCTAAAGCAAGCATTGAAAGCTCATATAAAGGAGCTGGCTCCTAAAAACGGAGAAGACAAAACTATTGTTAACAATCAACATGATCTATTGGAAATCCATAGCTTCTTCCTTCACATGCTAACTAACTGCAATATGCCACTTCTGGTCTGGAGAACAAACTGTTCTCTTTATCATAACCAGTCTAAAAACGTTTTAATTTCTTTCTGATAGTTCTGTGCAGTCCACAATCCTGCCAAGTACTGAGATATTTAAAGGATCAACACTATATTTCTGTAGATGGTGTATTCAAATTAATTATTTGTCCCAATGTAATGAGCAACTGCAAAACTGGTGAATATCTACAACTGTCACTAATAACAAGCAGCCAGGATGACAATTTAACAGCAGTAGCTACAAAATTACTGAAAATTTTCTGTATTCTAGTCTGATAAAACAAACAAAACAACACTCTTGAAGTGGACAGTAGCCAATCTGACTATACAATCAAAACTATGCATTTGTCTGAAAGGACAGACTTATCTTAAACACATTTTTAAAAATCTAGTTATGTAGGACATAATGTAAAATTATACTTACAGACAACCTTAAGACTCCAAAGTTGGCAAAGTCATAAATAAGTATCTGGTAGAAGAGTTCTTGGCTAAATTGAAGCACAAAAATTAGTTTTATGGACAGGATCACCTATCTTCAAGTTACCATAATTAAGAGGGGAAAGTAAGAATCATCCTGGAAACATGAGATGTACATATCCAGTCATTAATAAAGATCTCAGTTTAACTAAAGAGTTTAGAGATTCACATGCACTATCTAGATATTTACAATGCAATCTCTTTCCTGGTTTCTGACATCACCAGTCACAGTGGTGCAAATGTTACATACTCAAGCATTCAACTACTCTCAATTTATTCCCTGGTACATTTCAACTTCTTTACTCCTTTCCTGTACTTCAAGAAATGCACAGGAGCTAGGAAATTGACACATCTGTCTTGAGTATGTTCCCTGATTTGTTACAGCCCTGTAAGGCTGCATATGCAAAATTACAAACTTTGTGTTACAAAGGTGTCCTGCAGATACTCTTAATGCAGCCGGATACAATGTTTTACAGGACTTTTCTGAAGCCTCTTGCTTGCTCATCTTTACACAGTGTGCTGTAGATGATCCTGAATCAGATTATGACGATAGTCATAGATCCCCTACATGATCATGAAGCAAGAGAAAGTATTTCCCTTCCCACTGTCTGTGAGCACACAATACAGCAGCTGGTATTTTAATTACACTGATCCCCTGCAAGGTATCCCAAGCGCGCCAGACTTGTTCTGAACTCAATGCTTAATCTTTAACCTCATGACTTTTTGGATAGGCAACAAGAAAATTATGTTGTTTTTCCTGTCATTTCCTTCCTTTTCTAATTAGCTTTGTAACTGGTACTTATTTCAGCTGCCAACAAGTCTAAGAGTTTCCTTACCTGAGTTTTGTTGTATTGAGAAGGTACAGTTTTGTCTGATACTGGGCCAGAGCCCACTGAGGACTGACACAGCCAACAAACGAGTGATCATGTAGCATCTCCTGTAGTTCTGAAACAATACAGGGGTGGGGAAAAAACAAATGGATATAATTCATATTTGCAACTCTGCCCTCATTTATTTAGTTGAGTGGTTTGTGTCTTTGTAGCATTAAAGTCTCAGATTACTGTTCAGTCACTACCATATCCCTGCTTCTTATAGGCCTGTACTACCAATTATTCACGTTTTGAAATATTAATAATTTCCATGGATACTCATACTATTAAAGCATATGGGGAAACAGTTATATAACAGCTAAACTACAAATGCAAATTTAAAAAAAAAAAAATAAAAATTAAAATTCCTGTCTTTTAATAGCCTTCCAAAATTCATTCCCAGCCACAGTCAGGGAGCACACACATACTTCAAAGAAAACTGCAAATTTAAACCAGTTTTGCAACATAATCTAGTATTGTCAGACTAAATTCTGAAAGTGTGATATAAAAGCTCCATAACTTTTTTCCTCACAATTTGTTTATTTTTCTCTCACAAAGTAAGTTCTTTTGAAATATACAAATCAGAAGGCTGGTAAAGGTAGGAGAAGTCAGATTCCATAAAAGAGTTCACTTTAGGCATTCCACAAAAAAATTCACTATTTGCCATCCTTGGGAGCAGCTTCATTACAGAAGTTCAGCACTGCAGTCACAGCACGTACAAAGTACTGCACTACCCTATTTCTACTGTTACCTTTTCCAAAGAAATGCAACATCGTGAGAAGAGATTTCTTTCTTTTCAAAGGTGTGTATATCTATGTATGTATCTATCTATGTATCCATCTATGTATCTATCTCATAAGTATTTCTTACACTTGGGAAAATAAGGTACAACCTCAGGCAGCTTCATAAGTTCTATCACGCATTTTGAGACATTGGCAGAGATTGTACAGCTCAGGGACAACTCCTTGATTTCAGTATTTCAACAGTGACAGTTAGATACAGAATCACCAGCTCAGAATTACCAGTCTTCTGAAAAATGTTTACTGGAGCACAAGTAAAGTATAAGTACATGCTTTCTAAAGTGTAAGATTTTTAGCAATTTATAAAAAAGTTTTTGTTGAAAGCTTTCTTAGCAGCAAACTAACTGACTGGGCTTCCTTTCAAATACCTTTTTCCTCAGCAGTTCAAACAATCATATTTAGTTAGTGGAGTAATAATAATCTTGAGAAGCAAGAGAAGCAAAAGGTTTGCTTACTTGCATGTCCCTGGTTACTAATTTCCTCCTGGAGAGTCAATACACTGGTCAAGTTGATAATTCTTCTTCTAGGGGTGCAGGCAGCAGTCATGTCCTTTCTGGTGTCATCTTTCTCCATTTCTATGTCCGCATCTTCCCGTGGTCTCTTTCTGGAATACCAAACCAAAAGGAATTAGTTCAATTCTCCTATCACTTAGGCAAAACATAGAAACAGATGACATGTTCCATTCACATGCTGTACGTTAACACAAGAAATGCAGAAAGTTTTCCAGAGACTCCCAGAAAGACAGACTATTTTATTTTTCTCCCGAGGCATAGTATGTTAGGAAAATATAGTTCAGAATTTAAAGAGAATTTATGACACACTAATGCCAACCATATCAGAGAATTGTTTAAGCACCAAACAAATTCGGCTCTAAAGGACACACACAAAAAAAAAAGTTGGTATTTCTAATGATTTTTTTTTCCATCATCGTTCTTCTGTAATACAGGGAAGGGGGAAATCAGATTCCATCAGAAGAATCTCTCATAACAGGAGCTATAAAAAGTTGATAGCACTTTTATCTTTATAGAGTAATGTCTGCAAAATTCAGTGATGTAGTTTCTCATGTAGTAGGATGGAGGGCCTCCAAAGACAGACAGAGCAGTATGATCTCCCTAAACTGATGTCATTATTTGTACTCCTTCCTGCCTTTCACTATGAACGGAAATCCTATTTCACTTACAAAATCTATCACAAGTTATGTAATTTACAGTTCACAGAGTAAACTTAATTTCTCAATAAAATGTCCTGAAGAGTTATTCTAGGAAATTTTTCCCTTCTGGAAAAGCAGAAGTCCAAAGAGGTCACAAAAATCTACAGTTTCAGGGCCGTGTTATGACAAATAGGTAGCCTTGCACCACCTCAGAGAAGATGACACTTACCGAGAAGCCACTGTCTCAGGAGACGAGTACCCACTCTGACTCAGCCCTCCTGGCTTCACTGCTTCCTCCGGAACATCAGCCATTTCAACGAGGTCACTGACTTCTTCCATTTCAGCATCCTGTGGTCTGTCTGCACCCTCCGGAGGTCCTGCAATAACTTCTGTTGTCACTTCAGTGGCACCTGTATTTAAGGGGTTGTTCACTGGCTGAAGAAAAGCATCCAATTTCTGCTCTCGGGAATCAGTGCGGACCATCTGATGCGCATAAACTTTATCAGAGGTTCCTTTGGTAACCCCAGAAGAGTTGGCTGCTGATTTTACAACCTCACTGGCAGAACAGTCAGCCCCTGGGAGCAATGTCTTCATTCAGATACGAGGAAGTGAAGAGATTGAACAACAAGGAAAAGAACACAAAACCAGAAAGATCAGTCCCACTTCTCACAGTATCTTACTGCTCAGGGGCAAGTTTGAAATCCCAAAAACACAGTGTCAACTGTCTAAACAGGCCACCAGCTTTGCATCTGCTATCCACATACACTGAATGTCATCATTGTGGCAGTTAAAATCATTAGTTAGCATTCCTTTGTCTCAAAGGAAAAAAAATTATAGTAGTTCTTATGCTATGCTCTACATAAAGAGAGAGTAGAAAATCTTCCTGAATTTTTTCTGGTTAGATTAAAAGTGTTGTCAAATACACAGGAATGTTTCCTTAGTCAGAACTCCTTCACATAAACCAGCGCAGAATAAAAAAAAAAATTTACCACATGTGAAGGCCAACATAATTGTAAAATCAAGAAGACTGGTCATGTACTTGACACACATGTATTTAAAAGGTTTTTGTACTTTTTTTTCTCTCTTTTGCTGCATTGTTGACCTTGGTATACTAAAGCAATTTCATCCCTGAAACACAGAGCAAAGATCTCAAGGTACCCATAGAACACTGATGATTATCAATCCCTGCAGAGATTGTACTACTGAACAGAGTAAACGCATCCCTGATTGTTAAACTTCTGCAGAGCTGCAGTCCCTTCATGCATGTTCTCACCTGAGTGAAGTACATCCTTGAGGAATTGGAGCCCAATAACTTGCTCTCTACATGTTGTTGCACACGCTCTAGGATACTGTCTTCATGAAGAAAATGGACCTCATGTTTTGTAGGGTGCACGTTCACATCTACATTCTGGGGGGCTATTTCCAGACTGGAAAACATTTTAAAAGAAGTTAACCTAAATAATTCCATGGGTGCCAGAGAAAGCATAAATTGCTTCAGTACAAGATTTCTCTGGCTAAGGCGAATTACTCCATGCAAAGAAGTCAAAAAGATTCTGAAACCTGCTAAAGTTACATTACAGTCAGATTTGTTTAGCACATTAAGAAAATAATTAATCCAAAGGACTCTATTCCAAACTCACCAAGATCAGCTTGCACAGGTAAGCTTAAAGCAATCTCTCCATTTTACAACTACAAAACCCCATTTTTAGAAATATCTTTTACTTGCAGTGTCTCATGAACTAATATGAGAGGACTTTAGCTGAAGCTAGACACTCACTACTTCTAAAAATAAGGTCTGTTTTCTTAAGATTTCTTTAATGTGATTTAATTTTCTCCCATCTGGCGATTAATCACCTCAGTGCAGTGCTTAACACTATTATCAGGAACAGAAGTGTCCTTCTAAACCTACTCACCCTAGCTTTATCCTGTAAGGTAGTATTAAAAGGCTACTTCTTCCTATTACTTTACCTTAAGTACAGGAATGGATGGGTACCTTTTGGCAAATAAGCAGCGTACACAGTTTCTATGGCTTTCCGCAAAGCAGCTGACTCGACCAATCGATCTGAAACACAGAACAAAGCGCTATTTCCAGAGAGCCCAACTGAAACACACTGCACAGTGCTCAACTACTCCTTCAGACCAACACCTTCACACTTGCTATCTTCAAAAGGTATCTGTTAGAACTATTTTCCCCAAGACCTATTTATTCTTCATACAAAACCAGGAACAGATAATATTTTCTTAGTATGTTTTATATTTCGGAGTATTTTTGTTCACAAATACCGAAATAACAAGATTGCCTTTTCATTATTTCAATTCAGCCAAGGTTTGCTGTTACATCCCATGCCAGCATTCTTAGAGAATGGAGAGATCACTCTGTGTAAGTTGTCAGAACACAGTCATAACCTTGATACTCCAACGCTTAAGCTTCTTTAGGCCCACTCTTAGCTGCTTTCACTATTTAGACTGCAAGCATGATGCACATTACAAATCAAAAAACACTTTAATATCTACAATTAACTGTAATACTTTAGTCTTCAAAATGTTTTCAAAAATGCTTGTGCATTTTGTAGGTCTACGGAAAGTTTTGTTCTTCTGATAATTTTCTAAGCAACATATGACTGTACAAAATGCTGCCTTTTATTTTAAACTTACGGTTTATGAAGAGTAAAAATACACATTTCTTCACGGAGTAGTTTGCATTCGTGATGTAACCTTTCATTTTAAAGGCCAGATTTGCATCTTCACAGCCCACTTCTATCAGTTCCCTATTAAGTTTGACAGAAACATAAACAAAAAATTAATTCTTCTGCTGATGCCAATTTTGAACAGTACTCACACGTAGTGATAAACTGATCTGCATTCTATTAAAATCACAGTTAATAAAAACATTAGAATTATCTGAGAGTTCAGGCATTCATTGCTAGGCCACAACCCTTATTTAACCTGAACTGCACCATTTCTTCTTCCTAAGTAAATGCAAACTAGTAATGTTGTATGATTGGAGTCTGTAAAACTACCCCTGTTATCTTCTTTAACACTGTAACATATCACAGTGTCCGTGACATGCATTTCACTGTTTAGGTCATTGACAGTGATAGACAGGGGCATTTCAAAATTGTCAGCAGCCAAGGAAGAACACACTTTTTCTTGGACGTCTGCTTTTGTCAAGTCTAACATTTCTTGGTGGGCTGTTAAGAAGTTATTAAAATGTAAGCCTTTCTTCTTGCTCACGCACACAGATCCTAACATTAACGATTTTCATAACAGTTTTAATAATTTTCATCAAGGAAAATCCACTTTGGTAGTTTTGAGCACAGCTCTCAACCAAGGCATTATGCCAATTTCTAAATTTAACACAGAAAAGAAAGGGCTACTGCTTTCCAATTCAATCTCAATATGTACCGAGCACCATTTTTATTTGTGTTCACTTTTTAAGTCAAAGTTCCTAAACTGGGCAAAAAAAAGTTTTGCCTGAAAACAAATGATCAAAAAATTTAAGTTGAAATGGACAATTTATCCTGATCTGTACAAAGGAAAAACTGTATCAAAAGAGCAAACAAAGGCATAATAAAGAAATAAAAACAATACCACAAACCTTAATACTAAGCAGTCTCTCTAGTTTGCTTTGCTTCCTGAAGGTTTTTCCACGAAAAGTTATGCTCATTATGTCTGAAGTGTGGCTTTGGTATCAGAATCAAACTGACACCTAAGTATTCAAGGGATAAATCCGTTCAATGAATTCTTAACAGCTGAATGTCTCATAAAGAAAGAATTTTCCTACAGTGGCAGATATGTCTTCAAAAGACGATTTGTTTTATATTTTTTTAGCTTTTCTGTCTGATTTACACAGCCTTAGTTAATGTAGCTTTTGACAAAATAAGAAACCATAAAATTTCAGAAAAACTAATGTGAATAACTTCAAAATTTATCAGCAGACTGGTAAGAAGTGGCAAAATTTTCATGGCGTAGAAAGAGGCTAGGAACTTGTAGAGAACACAGGTTCAGCTTGCTGTTTTTACATGAGCACGCAGAAAGTTACAAGCAGATGGCTCCCTTTTAGTGCATTAAAGGAACAACTTTGTAACTTCCCTCTTTCTTTTAGTACCCCCCAAAAAAGCTGCACACTCTTCAAGAGAAGGGAGAGCTCTCTTATTGCAGCACTCCCTCTTCTCTGCAATCCACCTTGAAGGACACAAGAAAAGTTAGCACAACCCATGGTCTTTAACAGAGAAAAGGGAGCATGATTCACTAGAAAACTTCATGTCAAAAGGAAACTTGATATCAAGATACCTGCTAACAGCATTTCCAAAGATGGACCTAATGTTGTCCACTGTTGAGGCATTGGATAAGGTTCTAACATCTGACACGGTATCACCTTGCTTAAGAGAATAGAAATGAGTATCAATCAATTCACATTTCTGGCTGATGTTTTAGAAATACTTTAAACTAAACAACAGTGATTCTAAAACAAAGGCAGGGAACATAACATCATAATAATGTTTTTGTATTCTTATTTATCTATCTAGGCTCAAAAAAGCAATAGATGGTAAACAGCACAGGTTTACAAGAATTGCTAGGGCACATCAGGCCCATTAAGGCTAGTAACTCCATCTTGGAAAATTAAGAACACACACAGTTCAGTAAATAATTACCAAAAATGCCACAGAACGAAGGAAATCTATCCCATCCTCCTTCATACAGTCATTTGTAATCAGACTCTCAAAAGATGCTGAAACCGCACATAAAGCGAAACCAAAATATAACGTCGACCACATAGAAAACTTTAAACTCCTGACAAACTTGTCTTGTTTACTTCTAACTAATGTGCTTCCTATCTATGATAGGTATAGATATGATTCGTGCCAGTAAAGAAACAAATGGGTAAACTGCAGTCCCATAAAGAAATAAATGGGCTGTTGTGAGGTCACGAGGTCATGAGTTTCCCTGAGCTTTTGTCAAAAAGTACAAAAATTACGATAGGACTGTTGTGAGGCCTCCCTGAGCATTTTGTCAGGGAATACATGAATTATTACCGGGTGTGTAAAGATAGCGGACTGAACTGACACAATAATTAGCTATAGCCGTCTAAAGAAATATATGTTGAAGACTGCTTAGCATAGCACCATGAAGTATGTATATGATGTAACAAATACATATGAAATAACTCTATAAACATCTGACATACTCTGCATCTGTGTGCGGTTTTGGTGGAGCAGAGGCTTCCCCACACCCAGCAGTGTTTGCTTTTACCATATAATAAACTCTTATTCAAAAACCCATTTGGGCTTGAGACTGTTTCTCACATATCCAAACTGCATCAATGTACAGTTCAGCGACTCAGTACAAGGGAAGGCTCTGTGTGCTGTTCCTGTTGCAAAAGGTGCAGTGCAAATTTTCTGGCTTTTTCAGATGTACATATTACGTTTACATACACAGACACACAGTGAAGTTACAAAGACTTTATCTACACACCTTTTTAACTGAAAAGCTGATGCCTGAGTTATGGATGGCATACCTGAAAAACAGGTAAATGTAAGTCTGCAGTATGTGTGAAAGAAAAGACCATTTGCCCTAATTGCTGAAAAGCAGTTAGTAATGGGTGCAAGCAATCTCACTTTCTGTTTAGACACTAATGTGATTTGAGCCAAACTGAGCTTTTGTAGACTGAACTGCTATAAAATTAAGTGTCTTCTATTTATAACTCACCTGTAACCATATGAAATCCAAGGATCAGCTTAGCTTATTTCTCAAAATAAAGGATCAACTTCTATAGTTCAGTTCACCACACAGGTTTAACTAAATAAAAAGCACCAAAATGTCCTCCATATAACAGAATCAAATCTCAACTACTATGGAGAAGGATCTGAATAATGACTAGGTCACTCTTCTAACTTCCCCTACTCAGCTGGCTCAGCTGTCTGTGATCCCAGGGCCAAGCTCTGACACATTACAGCTGCATAACCTTGGCTCAAATTCTTAGGGAAGTTACTGCATTGTGAAAAAAAACCCATACCATAGAACCTTGCAAGATGAGAAATGTAAAAATGTAAGCAGAGGATAGACTCCTGTGACCAGAAACTCAAAAACTCAAGAGGAAAAAAACACTCAAAATTAAACAATAGAAAAATCCTAATGAAAATAAAACAATCTATGAGCTGGAAGCCTGTAACTCAGCAAAAGTTCAGACCATGCTGTACCACAGAGCAGCAGGACTTGACCCTCCACCTCCTGGTTGAAGTCTGTCTGACCAGGAGAGACTCTTCAATAGCTCATTTGGGGAACAATCTAACCCTTGGTATACAGTCCTGCTGCTCTTTGCTACCTTCTGTGTTTCCTGAAAGAGTAAAGCAGTTCTTTGGTTTAGATTTTGTAGACTGTGCTTGCAAAGCCTCTGTACATGGCAAAGGATGTAACTAAGGGGCCCAGGAAGGGAACATCCAGCAGCTAAAGTGATATTACTCTTTTTAGGGGATGTGAAATTGCCACTCAGCTTTTCTGAATTCAGCCAAATCTTAATGCTCCTGCGCAGTTTTTATGTGGATTCTATTCAGCCCAAGTGCATTTGGAGTTTAAGTCAATCACCACTTCTTTGCTGGATATCACAAATAATTAATAATCACAGATAAAATACACTGTTTTTCCTCTGGATTTTTCATATAAAAATAGATGGATTGTTATCTGACACTACACACTAACAAAAAGTTTAAAAAAAGGCCTAACAAACAAAACCAACAACAAAAAAATTACACCAAACACACACATGCAAGCCCGTCTGAAAAACCCCAGTACTCTGCACAGCAGTATACAGAATTGGAGCTTCCTATTTAGTTTACCTGCTAACAACTTCTAGTATTTTTGCATATTCTTCATTTGGATTTTTTAAAGCTTTCCTCCTTGTATTTACATTGTAAAAGAGATCTTCAACCTACAGAGGAAAAGATCACAATTAAACATAATTTTTAAAATCCACTCTTACTATATAATTAACCTAAATTCATCCCATTAATTTTTGTTTTATATTTAAATTCTCTGAGAATTCTTAAATTTATGAAGGATCAACAATCAATTTATTCCTCACCTCCTTAGATTCACCTAACAAAATGCAAATTGAGAATTTGCTTTCAAGTATTTGAGTACATCAGTATTTTTACCAGTAACACCACCTCTACAGATCCTTCTTCAGTGAAAATTGTATACCTTCTACTGAAGATGACAATGGATTCCCTAATTACACTGTGTTTTAATGAAATCAAACAACTGTGAAAACAGTCGCTGCACTCAAGGCTGTTAATGTAATTAGAACAGCAGCTTAAACTGTACATTGTCACTATTTATTTAAACAACATGCAAATTTTTTTCTGCTGTACTGAGAAAGGCAGAAATTTAAATCCCAGCTTCTTTTTTAAGACACATTAACCTAAACATTGACACACGAAACTTGCAGGGCATATGCTCCCACTGCAAGAAAAACATCTGCAGACTCCAAGGCCAGCTTCCCCTTCCCACTCTGTGCTGTGAAACATGCACACTCCTTCCCATTCCAAGCTCCTTTTTCTCCATAATCCTAATGCCAATCCTAATTCCAATTCACATTCAAGTCTTGTTATGACATATGGAAGATATGACTGAAAAACAAAGCTATGACTGGAAAACAAACAGTGGTGGCACAGTTTCCTGTGCCAGCCCTCAACTTCCCACTCCAGCTCATACAGTGTAGACCACTCCTCCATATTCCAAGCTTTTTGTAAGCCCTAACTGTTCACTGAAGATCTCAGTAGTCCACAAGGACCATGAAACATTTCTGATGGTAAATGACTATGCTATCCCCAGAACGAAGGAAGAAAGAAAGAAAAGAAAAAAACAAAAAGAGAATATTTTGAAATTTATCTTGCTGTCTTTGGTGAAGAAAACAAGACCAAAAACCCAACAACAATATAATTTTAAAAATATTCTACAAGATGATACTGTCACATACCTTCCAAAAAAATTGGTGCAAGCCCAACAACCAGGAAAAAGAAACCAGACAAGAGAAAACTGGCACCAAAACATACCGTGATCTGAGTTCCTTGGTTTCCAGCACAGGGTTTTGGAGGGGCTTTAATTTTTCCATCACTGTAAGAAGCTCTAGGCAGAAAATAAAAAAGTTGTCAAACGTCTAGATTTAGTGGAGGACAGTCATGGACAGATGACAACACTGGAAGAAGACAAAAGAAATCCCATCATCATCACGCTCCTCCCAGCAAAGAAGCTGGGCCACTGAGAATCAGCTACAATCCCTCCCTCCCACCTTCCTGCTAGAGGAAAACTGTCTTCATTGATTTTAAGAGACAGAAGGACAGTGGGAATAATGGAAGAGGAAAAGGGGTAGATAATGATGTATGTGTTTTGAAATTGTATTACTGAGACTTTTCCTGTAAAGGCATAACTATAGCATTTTATCTTTCCTTAGAAAGCTAACCATGGCCTAATAACAATTCCTTCATTAGACTTTACACTTCAGTTATACTAACAACAAATTCTTGACTTTACTATAATGTTTCATTTCTGACTGTAAGAGGATTTTGAGCATAAGATATTTCTGACCCATGTAAGTCTTTCAGCAAGTTATACAGATGCATGATTTCATACAAATTGTGACATTTGCAAGACAAGCTGCCCATGTATATTTATAGCCTTTTACCCTGAAATGGAGAAAAAGCCATGCCTTTACCCTACATTAGCTGCTGAAGCAGAATTCCTTTTAAGATTCTCTGTCCCCCACCCCAACTTTAAAAATATATTGTTTAGGTAAAGCTTACCTTTACAATTTGGAATAAAAACTACTCAAACCATGTTTTCTCACATTCTAGAGTCTTTTTTGTTAACTACTCTTACCCTACTCTCCTCCTCACTAAGAGCACTGAAAAGAGACATCTGTTCTTTATTCCATGCAGCAGAAGTCACCTGGATATAATGGGTAACATACCTGAATGCACACTTTGCATCAGCTGTTTTGGTTGTTACTGTAACATGGGCAACGTGACTGATGCTGGCCAGTGCCTAGGGGAAGGGAAAGCATCTCTGTAAACCTTGCTCTGGAGAACATTGAGCTGTGTCCACACTTTAAACAGCATTGTTAAATTTTGATATACCACTTGAAAGTAATTAATAAAAACTCTTACAAGAAAATTGCAGGTCAGTAAAACGTTAACAAACTTTAGTATCTGTAATGCTGACTTTTATCCGGGACCTTCTTCTGGCTTTTCTAACATTTCATTACCTCTGAAAATGCAAGTGGTTAACCATGCAACATAACTAAAAGAAATTTGCAAATTTATTAGGGTTGGGCTCTTTTCTTTCTTTCATGTTAACAAAAAACCGCCGGAAGATTTTAGCTCTTACTTCTTCATCCTGGCCCAAGTTCTCATCTTGACTGTAGGTAATACTACACAGTTAAGTAACAATGGTTTTCCCAGAAAACTCAATGGACAAGTCTGCACCGATGAAACAAGCCTCAGGGCCAGATTCCACTGGCTGTGGAAATGATTATGTTGCAAGTGTGTGAGGAGAGGACTCAAGCAGTCTCCTCCCGGGACCATGCAAGGATCTACATATCTGAGCATAGGCAACATACTTATATATCTTGTTGTTCAGATTCACCTTCCACTCAAGTCTTTCACTGCCTTCTACCTGTAGGTTCCTGAAGTAGCATTTGAAAAGACAGGCCTCATTTTACTTAAAAAACCCCAAAAATCTTATTCCAGAAACCAAAAAGAATATATACGTCTCCCTAGGCATCCTTCTAATCTTGAAAGACACAGAAATGTATTTTGACTATATTCACATGGCAGACTCTCAGAAAACAGGAGCTTTTGTAAGCAGTACTGGGAATGAAATAGTATCTACACCCCACTACAGCAGGATGAAAACAATGAACAGTTTAAAAACCTCAATGAAGAGCTCACCTCGCCTCTAAAACCATATGTAGAAATACTAGTCAAATCTTCAAATTTTTGCAGTTTACTCGTAGTAAATCTCTCACATACAATGTTCAGATCTTCTTTCTACAAGAAAGGGGTAAGCAATAGTCACTTTGCAAGTTTTTTCAGGATCAGAAACATTTATAAATTGAAATTTTTAAAAGGCAATATTAAACACCAGCATACAGCTGTCAGCTGTGTTTACTTACTCTGATGCCACAGCCGTTATCTTGGACCTGGATGAACTTCAGACCACCTTCTTTAACTACTACCTGGATACTTGTAGATTTAGCATCCAAACTGCAGAAACCAAGAAAACATTCTAAAGAACAGCAGTTTTAGAGAATAAAAAGCCATATGATGTTGATTTAAATTTATTTTCTTCTCATACAAGTACTAATTTGTTTCTACTCATCACTCATATTGGAATTCATTCTGTTACACTTGAATCTTTACTGCATCCTTCCTTTTTCTTTTATCTACAATTCTTCTATCTATAATTCCAAATCACCATCCACAATAATTGTGAAGAACTTTCAGAAATTTAATAAGTAAGAAGGTGCCTAGTCCAGTAAGTAGATCTTCTCTCCCCATTACTGAAATCTGCTGCAGAATCTGCTTCTTGTTTTCACACAGCTGCTGCAGCTCACTACACCTGCTTGTGAAAAGGTGGCAATTTTAATTCTGGACAGAGTTCTGTTTAATATCTTTACAACCTGGACAAGGGGATTGATGACACCAAGTTGGGTGGGAGTGTTGATCTTCTGGAGAGGAGGAAGGCTCTGTAGGGGGCCTGGATGGATGGACAAATGCCAATTGTATGAGATTCAATAAGGCCAAGTGCCGGGTCCTGCAGTTGGGTCACAAAAAGCCCAGGCAGCGCTCCAGGCTGGGGGAAGAGTGGCTGGAGGCCTCTTGGAGTGCTGGTCACCAGCCAGCTGAACATGAGCCAGCCGTGTGGCCAGGTGGCCAAGAGGGCATCCTGACCTGTACCACCAATAGTGTGTCCAGCAGCACCAGGGCAGGGATCGTCCCCCTGTACTGGGCACTGGTGGGGCCACACCTCGAGGGCTGCATCCAGCTCTGGGCCCCTCACTACAAGAAGGACGGTGTGTCTGTGTGAGGCTCTGGAGCGTGTCCAGAGAAGGGCTGGGCAGAGTCTGGAGCACAGGAGTGCTGAGGGGCAGCTGAGGGAGCCGGGGGGGTGGCCTGGAGAAAGGGAGGCTCAGGGAGACCTTCTCGCTTCCTACAACTACCCGAAAGGAAAGGAGGCTGCGGCGAGCTGGGGGTTGGTCTCTTCTCCCAAGGAACAAGCAATGGGACAAGAGGAAATGGCCTCAAGGTGGGCCAGGTGGGGTGTTAGATTGGATATTGGGATAAATGTCATCACAGAAAGGGTTGCCAAGCACCGAACAGACTGCCCAGGGAAGGGGTGGAGTCACCGCCCCCGGGGTGCCCAAAGGACCTGCGGATGTGCTGCTGAGGAACGCGGTTCATCGGACCCGGCGGTGTGAGGGTCATGGTGGACTCAGGGACCTCAGCACCCCAACTCACACCACCCCCGCGCCTTACCAGTTCTCGATCATCTCCTTGATGGCGTTCGCCGGCCGCTGGATGACCTCGCCGGCCGCGATGCGGTTCACCACGGCCTCGTCCAGCCGCCGGATGACGCCGGCCATGGCTGCGGGAGCGCGGGGGGCGCGCGGGGGGCGCGCAGGGGGCGGGGCCGCGCAGGGCGGGAGGGAGCGCGACCCCTGGCGGCCGGAGGGCGCGCCGGCGGCGAGGGGCGGGGCACGGCCCGGGGGGGCGATGGGACTTTGTGTGTGTGTGTGTGTGNTGTGAGGGTCATGGTGGACTCAGGGACCTCAGCACCCCAACTCACACCACCCCCGCGCCTTACCAGTTCTCGATCATCTCCTTGATGGCGTTCGCCGGCCGCTGGATGACCTCGCCGGCCGCGATGCGGTTCACCACGGCC
>VWZG01010259.1:442357-457675 GCA_013396735.1 Grallaria varia
GTGTGTGTGTGTGTGTGTGTGTGTGTGTGTGTGAGTGTGTGTGAGTGCGTGTGTGTGAGTGCATGTGAGTGTGTCTGTGTGTGAGTGCGCGTGTGTGCGCACGTATGTGTGTCTCTGTGTGCGTGAGTGTATGTCAGTATCTGTGCATGTGAGTGTGTGAGTTCATGTGTGTCTGTGTGTGTGTATGTCAGTGTCTGCGTTTGTGTCTGTGAGTGTGCGTGTGTGTCTGCGTGCATATGTGTGTGTGTCTCTGTGTGTGTGTGCACGTGTTTGTGTATGTGTGTGTGAGTATGTCTCTCTGCGTGTGTGTATGTGTGAGTGTGTGTGTTTGTGCGTGTGCATGTGTGTGTATGTTTGTGTGCAACAAGCTGTCCATGAGCCAGCACTGTGCCCAGGAAGGCTGGTGTTACCCTGTGGTGCATTAGGAAGAGCATTGCCAGCAGGTGGAGGGAGCTGATCCTGCCCCTCTGCTCAGCCCCAGTGAGGCACATCTGGAGCGCTGTGTCCAGTCCTCAGTAGCTCCTGGAGCGGATCCAGTGGAGGGCAACAAGGATGACTGGGGGACAGGAGCACCTCTCTTACAAGGACAGGCTGAGGGAAGCTGGGCCTGTTCAGCCTTGAGAAGAGATGACTGAGACAGGACCTCCTTAAAGTGTATAAATATCCACAGTGTGGGTGCCAAGGAGATGGAGCCAGGCTCTTCTCAGTGGTGCCAACCAACAGGACAAGAGGCAATGGGCAGAAAAAAATACAGGGGAAGTTCCACCTGAATATGAGGAAGAACTTTTTACTGTGTGGGTGACGAAGCACTGGAACAGACTGGGCAGAGGGGCTGTAGAGTCTCCCTCCCTGGAGATATTCAGGAACCATCGGGATGCAATCCTGTGCAACGTGCTCTAGCGTGGCCCTGCTTAAGGAGGGAGGTTGGACAAGATGACCAACTGTGGTCCCTTCCAACCTGACCCATTCTGTGATTCTATGATTCTGTGAGCTGCTGTGAGCACTGTGGTGTGTGTTTCTGTCAAGGCTGAGCTCTGTGCCTATAGACAGCACTGGGTGTCTGACTGGGATATGTGTGTTGAGCATAGGATGCTTCCTGGGGTGTCCTGTGTGCATTGTGATATATGCCTTGCAATCACAGTACACATAGTTACTCTATAACCTCAGGAATTGCTCAAAAATACAAAGCAGGTCATTATTTGTGCAATGGCTAAAACTTGGCAGCAAGTCCCAAGCTTTGGGGTCTCCTGAGGTTTGGAGACACTTGTCCAGCAGAGCTTGCTTTCACCACTAGTGCATACAGAAAGTGTGGTTAAGTATTGGAACAGACTGCCCAGAGAGGTGGTAGAGTCAACATCCCTGGAGGAGTTCAAGAAATGACTGCATGTGGCGCCTGGTGTCATGGTCTAGTTGACAAGATGGTGATTGGTCAAAGATTGGACTCGATGGTCTCAGAGGTCTTCACCAGCCTAAATGATTCTGTGATTCTATACAGCCCCATGTGTCATTCTGGTTCCTTGCTTGGAGTATGACCGTGTAAAGGAGATGGGAAGCCTCTTCCCTTCCTTGCAGCTGGGGCAGAGACCATAACCATGATGCAATGAAACCTGTTGTTCTTGTAGTGGTCCTGACCAGGAAGGTTGCACATAAAGGAGTTAGTGGAACACATACAAATTAAACTGCTGCACGCCCAGCATGGCTTTGGGCCAGGAGAAACTCAGCTCAATGCAACAGGGGAGGCTGCTGCCAGCTTCCCCTCCATACCAGCAATTACACCACCTGCGTGGCCTTGCCCTTATCTAGAAATGCAGTAAGGAGTTCTCGTGAACATCCTTTCTGTTTGACAGCAGAAATGATGAATGGAATTTTTTTTTATGCAAGAAAATCCTACGACAGCTCAAATGACCAAAAGGAGATAACCCTTTCTACAGGCAGGGTCTGTGCAGTGCAGTGCACTTGCACTGGAGGCCCATTCAAGGCTTCACAGTCAAGGCTACCAACTATCAAAAGGGATGTAAGATTATCTGTACTGTTGTCTCTTTCTCTATTTTTCCATCTCCAGTAAGGGATAGTAGCAGTCCAGCATCTGCTGGTGTGAAATAGCATTTCCCTAAGCATGGTAAGCATCACTTCTCTTAGGCAAGCTGCAAACAGAGCTTCAGAGAAGCAAAAGCTTCTCCAGGAGGGCACCATCACTGCAGTGCCTTGTCAGGGTGATGCAGCTGGCTCATTTCTGCGCAAAACACCAGAGTATATTCATGTTGTTTATGTGTTGCTTGTAACTGCAGCACCAAGAAATCGACGTCATTCCAGTTGAAGGTGGTCTACTATTGGCATTTCTTAATCTACTGTGATGTAACTTCAGCGACTTCTCATCCTCTTCATAAACTCCTGTCCTCATGTTTGGAATCATACATTAATTGTAAAATGCTGAAAGCAGTTTTCACTTTGCAGAAAAAAAAGACCAAAAAACATCCTGAGAAGTATACCTTCACAGGGGTCACTTTAAACAGGCTCCTTGCCAATGGCATGAAGATGATACGGGCCTTCTGAGGAATGTGTGAAATATGAAGCAAAACCATTTCCTGTGAGTGTTAGGGATTAAATCTGTGAAATGTGGACTGGTGGTGCCTTGCTATAAGATGCTTTGTCTTCCAAGGACATCTTGTCCTCAGCATTGCCCAGGATGGTTGCCATAAAGTGCCACTGTTTAATTCCTGCCGATAGGTACAGGTGCCTGCAGTGCCCCCAGGCATGGAAGATCTCCACAAAAGCCACTTTTGAGGCTGACTTCAGGTTCCCCACTTGCTGGCCTTGGCAAAATTGCCTGGGCAGAGGCCGGCAGCCCTGCCCCACCACCTCACTGGCTGAGGCTTTCCAAACCTCCAGGTTGCAGCGACAGCCACCTCGGCCATGGTGCACTTTTGCTTTGACTTGCAGGAAAAGATTTGGGAGCGTGGTACAAGCCCTGCTGTTAGCATGAGTGGGGCAGGTGACAAAAGGTTAATGGGCATAAAGAGAGGGCGACCTGCTGTACACTAACCTTGGTTGTATCCTGACCTGGACGCACCAGGAGCATGGGGAGCATGGAAGGAATCTGGCTCTGCTCCAGTGTTTGAACTCAGGGGAAGAGGAGGAAAGCAGAAGGCATCTGGTGGATCTTGGCACTTGATGTGGGGCAGAGACATTTACTGAGACTCCTCGTTGTCCGTGCTGTTGCTGACAGCTATTTGGACTGTCAGTATCTGCCCTAGACCAGAGAGTAGAAAAATCATCACCCTTATTCGTTTTACCTGTGTTACAGTTTGTATCATACAAATGCAGTTTATTTTACTGCACATTGCTTGCATGAAGCTTTAGCATTTCGTGTGGTCTGTGCCAAACTCCCGATTTTCATGTGGAAGCTGCTGTGAAAAAGTGTATTTCTCTGTTTGGCTGCAAGGAGCCATCAAAAGACTTTTTCCTATTTGCATCGCGACTGCTCCAACTCAAGGTCAGCCCCCCCTGTTCCTACCCTGCAAGCTTTGCTCCAGCACATTCCAGTTTAAAGTATTGTTTTGTGTGACAATCTGTTAAAAAAGGGAAACATCAGTAACAACCTAATCACTAAAAATACTTCACTAGAGAAGCCTGGGAGAGATGTATGTGAAATACTTCTTTGAATTATAGACTTCAGATTTTCTTTTTACTAATAAGGCAAAGAATGTATGAATTGGTTTTTAGTAAAGCAAATAAACCCCAAATTATCTAGATTTCATTTTACATAATTAAGGAAGAAATAACCAGTGTATTTTGATGGCTGGGCTCAGAAGTGCTGTCAGGGTAAAAGAAGTGGTGAAGAATGAATGAAAAGAGCTTGTTGGAATCTTAATGCTTTTTAAGATCCCAAGGAGAAAAGCTGATATATTTAGCAATTGATGCTAAAAAATTTCACAAGAAAAACGCAAGAATTATTTTCTCAGAAACACATGAAACTGAAACAGCCTCACAGTCATTAGAGAGACATAGTGATTTTTCCTCTTAAGACACAGAGGATCATTTAATTGAAAAAAACCCCAAACTTAAACCATACAGTGGAATAGCCTCAATCTTACCAAAATCTTTCTCATACTGGAAAGTGGTGGCCTAAGTATCACTGAACAATACGGATTTTTAATGTTTTTTATTATAAAGTCAATTTTCCTAAATGCAAAGATCTGTCTAGTGTTGTGTCTGATAATCTTCACCTTATATATTCTTTTAGATAAGAGAAAGTTTTATAATGAGAGTGGTAAAACACTGGAAGAGGTTGCTCAGGGAGGTGGTGGATGCCCCATCCCCAGAAACACTCAAGATCATGTTGGAGGGGACTCTGAGCAACCTGGTCTAGTTGAAGATGTCACTGCTCATTGCGAGGGAATTGGACTAGGTGATCCTTAAAGGTCCCTTCCAACCCAAACTATTCTGATTCAATGGCATTGTATACAATTTTGAAGTCCTATCCACTCACTATCTGCAGCATGTACTTGCTATTCCAACTGAAATATATTAGGAAGACCAGAAGAGAGATTTTAGGCTTATTTTTAAGTTGTTATTGGCCTACTCAAAGCCAACATAGCTTTATTTGGCTTGAGCAATTAAAAGAGAGTATTAAGAAACAGTAAATAAGGTTTAAGAAAGAATTGGTGCATGGGATTATAGCACAGGGGAAGCAAATAAATCCTGGTTGGCACAACACTGTCTTCCTTATGAAACTAGAACCCAAGACTACATCCTGTAACAGGAGACAAGGCTGAAAAAAGGCAGAAATCTGCTACACTGAAGAAAGGTCTGAAGAGTGATTAAATCAATTTGAAAAGTGAAAATTATTAGGGTTTTAGACTGCAGATCAAGCAGAATAGGAGCTTAAAAGATGAGGATTGCTTGAACAAAAAAGCCTGATGTTGTGTTTGTTTTTAAAGAGAAGCAAGTTGAGCAGCATTCCAGTATGCTGCTACTTTTCTAGAATTCCTTGTCAAAACAGCTTTTTTTTTTTTTCATAGGTGACATTCCAATATCTGGAAACGTCTTCTCATTTGCTCTTAAATAATTTTCCTTGATATGCATGTCAGTGAAAAATGGTATCTTTCACCCTTCTCACAGTTTTTCACACAAAACAGCAGCAAAGTTTATGAGAGTTTCTCCAAAATGTCTCCAGTTGTCTAGGAAGAGATAACTGAAAGAATGCAAACAAATAACCTTGACTCACAGACCTCTGCTTCTTTTCAGCTTGTCTTGACAAGCACCCAGAGTGTCCAGGCAGTTCTTTTAACCCTTAACATTGCAGAATACAGACCCAGGCTTCTTGCAGTGAATTTCATGCACCTTCAAGGGTGCAAAAAAAAACATTAGCCCAAAGTTTTTGTGACAAAAGTCAGCTGCATATCACTAGCAGAAGCAATAGCAGTGGCAGCACTGATGTATTCCTAAACCTATTTACAGAGAAGGAGCTGCTTTGAGTTAATGTAGTGCCTTCCTAAAAAACTACCCCCACACAAAAACCCCAATCCTAAGAGAGAAAAAAGCATCAGATTCATTTTCCACTGAAATCTAATTATCACATCTATAATTCAAGACGGTCACTGACGGAGGATCACTTGTTTAACTACAGTAATTTTATTCTAAGTTGGTCACTTGTGGTCCAGGGCTTGGTGAATACGTGCTTCTGTGAGCAGAAGAACTGCTCAAGACTATATGTCACGTGCCTTTATGCACAGCCTCAGGCATCTACAGAAGGCAAGAGGAGCTTTAGCTAGACAATATTGCCCCAATTAAGATTTTTTTCTCCCTAGTTTATAATGCATTTTTATGAGTTTGAGGGAAAGCAGGTTCTGGAAGCTCATGAAGAGAAAATAACTCCGAAGTCCATATGTTATGTATTTATATCCCCTCATCATACCCTGTGCATACAGACCTGTCAGGCAAAGAGTTATTATTAAGTTCACTTGATAGGACCCTGGAGCACCCAGATGAGCAGGATGATTTGTGCAAGGCCCTATAGGACATGCCTGATAGAATCTGGAATCAGAATTCTGTCTTTTTTTCTTTTTTTTTTTTGTCAGCATGTTAACCATAATATCACTTCTCTACTTAGAATATAGGCATTTATTTTTATGGATCTTAAATCATATATAGGTGTATTTTCTAGAGAAAAAAAAAATTACTCTGCTGTACCAGCTGAAGATTCACTACACGCCATGTCTTACAGGAAAAATGGGGCACACTGTACATGTGGAGTTCCCTTAATGAAATTGTGCATGTGGAGTTCCCTTAATGAAATTGTGCATTGGAACTTGCTCTGCTTTGGTTCTCAATTGTTCACTTTTCTGTCCTTTCTTTTTTATCTGAACTGGTTTAACAGGATTATCTTCCTGTCCTGACCACTGTGGTTTGTCCTCATAGCCTGGAACCTCTGGTAGCGTGCCATTTTTGATTCTTGTGCCTCCCATTTTGTTCTAGGATAACAGATAACACAGTGAGCAAAAAATAACTTCGTGTTGTTACAATCACATGAAACCAGCCTAAACCAAACCTGACCACTGGATAATTGCTATCGCCACTAAAATCTGTCAAAATCAGCTTATGCCAACATAACCTACTCAAGTGCTGAGACCCTCCCCTGTCAAGCTGGTGCAAATCTGGAAATTACGCTTTTATTTGTAATGGCAAAAATAGTATTTACTTGACTACAGACTAAGTCCTGATCCTTAGGGAGGACACTGCTGTAAGCAAGGCATTCTGTATTTGTCCTTTGTAACCATACCAGAACATTACTTGTTATCTGTTCTTTCCATCTGACATTAAAAACTGTCACAAACAGAATGCTTATGCAAATTAATCACACATCACTACCAAGGCAGTGTTTTCCATGTTGCTAAAATAGTATAAAGATGGAATTTATGGAACCAAATTTATGTCAACTTTTTTGTTTCTCTCCCATTACAGTAACGGGATCATTCCACACTGCTTAGATTTTTCCAAGCTGCTGTTTATGATGATGCTAGTTTTTCTGATATTCTACTTTTATTTTCCTTTGAAACAACAAAAAAATAAAAATCTTCTGGGCCAATCAGGAAGTATGAAACAATGGCCCGGGGTTTTTTCCTTAATTTTTTAACTTATTTCCTTTGTGATTGTGTACTCTTCACAATGTAAGAGTTACTTTTACAAGTATTTTGTGAGCTCTGGATGGTGTATTACTACTGCATAACACTGTATATATTCTGTCAGTGTTTTTTTTCTTCAGGGATTTAATATATTCTGAAAGATCTTTTTTTTTGCTGTAGTCTCGGGGGAATCTTATAATGAACTTAGAAGTACGATATTAGCTATATAGAATTATTATATATTAATGGGAATAAACATAAGAAAAAGCCAATTTTAAAATTATATACAGGTGTCTTCATCTTCAGTTATAGAAAAGAATTTTGTTTACAGTCAGAAAAATCAATCACCGGAAAAACCCACCCAAGGATGCAGAAGAGCCCCCCCATCACTGGAGGTTTCCAAGACGCAAGTGGACACTTTGCTAGATAATTTCATCAAGACTCCCTTTCCCACCAAAAATTGGACCAGATGACCTTTGGAGGCCCTTTCCAACCTGGGCTCTCCTGTGGTTCTGTGATTATTGCAGGATTGGACTGCAGGGAAAAATAATTGTTTCCTAATATCTTCATTGCCAGTAAATACTGGGGGTATTTTAACCTAATTTTTATTGTGACTAAAGCCCCATGTTGATTTTGCTCTTTAACTTACGTACCTTACAAGAATTGACAAGACACATATGCCTAAGTTTCAATATCTTAGCCTTCACTTTAACAGATGAACTAGCTCTTGAGAGACAACTGAGTCTTGGACTAAAAAATCTCTAATGACCACTATTTTAATGAACCTTCCAAAGTAAAATAAATGAAAAAAATCAAACTGCATTCTTTCCAGAAAGAAGTACAATGGGGAATAAACTGTACTTTTTCACCTCTAGTCAGTGCCCTGCATGCTCTAAAATTTAAAAGTCACATTTCAGTAAATAGGTAAGTATGCTATTACTGGGCAGGGTCTGGAAATTTTTTACCACCACTGTTCTCAGGGTATTTAGTTTTCTTCAATGGACATCAAAAGTAGCAAAAGCACCGTGGATTTCAGTCAGCCAAATTTTCACTTTTGAGTTTCCCTTGAGCACAGAGACCGTGCTCCACTGACAAGAAAGCCTAAAGCAAACAGCTAAGAGTCCAACCACAGAAAAATCCCTTGCTGCAATATGGGGCATATTCCATTACTGGAAGAACACCATGACCTGTACAATCACTTAAAATTTGTATCAGACTCTTCAGAAATTTCTGGGGATTTTAGATAATTTCATCTGCAGCATGTAATTCAGAATTTGTTGTCTGCTTGTGCTATAATGAAATAGCTTTGTAAGCCCATAGGAGTTAAAAGAGCCATGGAAATCTTTCTGAGGCATTTGAATAACTAGTATTCAGATGTTAAATTAAAGAGATCCCTGCTACTTTTGAAGGTAATCATAGTATATCACAGCTGTATTGTCTTCCCCTAGCAGTATGATAGTAAATGTATAAACCAGATGTGCCTTTTTCAGGTAAGGTTCTTTTCCTGACAAACTGGAGTGGAAATGTAAGCAATGTTTTTTACCACTTCTTATGTGAGTGAGAGGGCTGGGTGTCGTGTTTGGTAAGGAGTAAGTAATTCAGGAACAGAAATCCTGCCAGCATCTCCAGAACAAGGCAAAAGCCTAGATACAGACCAAGTAAGCACTCCTGCAGCTGGAGGAAACATCCCACATGGATGGAACAGACACAGGCGCCGTGGCTTGGATGCTCAGTTTTACAGGGATGGCCATGTCAGCCACGCAGTCCCCCTGGGATGGAAGGGATCACACTGCCTCTGTTGGAAGGCCCTGGAAGATGGGTGGCAGGTGTCATTTTTAGTAGTCACTGTCATGAGCTGGTTTTGAGAGTTTGATCACATAAGGGGACAAGAGGAGTCTGAAAAAGCTATTTGCTCCTCTGAACCCATGATGGCAGTGCCCACCGCTGTCAGTAAAAACAAATACTTCCTGCTTAAAACTTGGCATGAACTCATTACAAAATAAAACACACAAAACGCTGCCAGTCTCTCCTGGTGTGCAGCCAAGACTGCTGGTGCTGAAATCTGGATGGGAATATATTTGAGTTAGTTGCCCTAGTAATCGTGCACAGATTCTTGACTTGTTTCCTGATGCATAAACACCTCCTGACCTTTGGACATCTCTTCCTAGGAGCATTCATCTTCCTCTCTGTCAGCGAGCCTGTCACCTCTGTTTCTCATGAAGTAAGGCTCAATTCCACTCTCTCTTGCTAAAATCCTGTCCAGCCCTTGGTGTTGTAACTGGACATGTTCTTTGCTGACTAAAATTTGGTTTTCATGCTCCAAAGCACCTGATACCCCACTGCTACTGTAATTTTCATGATTGGCTTCAATGCAGTCTTGGTGATTTCAGAGGTTTTGGCATTCCCATATCACACCATACATAGGCGTCTGCACCCCATGAGAACGTACTGGAATGGAAGCAACAAGGATATGGATCTGAAGTTACTGACTAAAAATTACCTGAACAAGAACTGGGGAAAATGTATGGATTTACTTCAAAACAAAACAGTACAAAACCATGTGTCTGTTTTATTATTATTACCAGGTTTCTTCCAGGATGACTCATCTCTGACCACAAGCCCTATGTTTTTGTTTGTTCTGTTGCTGCCAGCTCTTGGTTGCCCATTCTCCAGGTTCCTTCAGGCACCGCTGCTTGGGAGACTCACTAGTCCCAGCCTGCACCAGTGAGCCTCAAAGAGTGCCTTTCCTGAACCCTTCACCATTGTCTCCGTTCTCCACCTTTCTCTTTCTTCCTTTCCCCCTACTCATCCTTGCTTAGTTCTTTTGCTTTCAAAACAAATAGCTAGAGGTGACAGGTGCAGAAGGAGCTCGTTTCTTTACCCTGGTCACATCTATTGCCCTCCGTGCCCATTCTCCATCTCCCTCTTGGCTCAGTTTCTGCCTTTTGTAAAACTATTTGAACTGCTCCTGCAGAGGTGCCTACACTTCATGTAAGCAGCCTTGAACTGGCTGCGTTATCCCAAATTGTTTAGCAGCCAGAAAAGGAGACAGCAAAGGAAGGTATCTATTTGTGCAGTACTGAGTTTTATGCTTCTTCAGCCTTAGTGCTGCTGTCAATAGCTGGGTTAGAGCTCAGCTAAGAGACATCCCTAGGGCAGTCTTTCCACGCACAATGGACTGTATTGCTTTCCTAACAAGATACACGGTGCTTGCTGTCACAGGACGGTGGTCCCCACTTAGGACATACTGTGCCACAACTGTTCTAAGTGTGTAAAGAACAACACTGGAGAACAGCAGTGCTGGTGGCAGACACAAGAGGAACAAAAAGCTTTGTCTTGGACAGAGCACCAGAGATTGTGTGTGGATCACTGACAGGTGCCTGTACAATGACACAGACCTTTGCATGGGGGCAAACACTCCTTCAGGTGTTTTACAAGTATATTGGCCTATATGATACTGACACAGGCAAGAGCAACCAGTCAGGCTTTAAGGAAAAGGAGTAACAGGAAAGGATAATTAGACAGGAGAAATGTGAAGGGATTTTTCAGCATGAAGAGCAATTAGAAGCAAAATAACAAACTAGGCATATATTTGCTGCTAATTGTGTTGCACTACCCTTTACTTATTATGTGCTTAATTAAAAGTTCCTTTAAAGCTATTATTCTGAAGCATCTGATTTCTCTGAGACCTGTTTCTTGACCTCAGAAATAAACTAGGGTAAACAGGAGTTTGTCACCAGTATTACTACCTCAGATTGGAGATATGCTTTTAAAGTCAGTTACACATCCTGAAATAATCATCCTGATAAAAGCTGCATCTTGGATACCTCCACAAAACCACACCTGCACAACAAACTTTTGCCTCCATAGCTGTAATGTCTGGAGATATCATTTATGGCCAGTGTATTTTTGTCGACCAGATGTCTTGTGTGGGGAGGTTATACCAGGAAATACCTGTTTTTCCGTGTATGGCATCAGGAATCAGCAAGGGTCAGTTGCTCCCCAAGGGTTGGGGAGATGTGAAGATCCCCAGGGAACCTGCCAAGCAGAGGCTTCCCCAGCCAGGGTGCATCCCACTGCCCCCAGTGAGGGAGCTGGGCAGGCTGTGGGGGAAGGCAGGCACAGCCCTCAGTGCGGGGCATCCCTTGGAGATGGGGATGCGCTGTGGCCAGGCTGGGATGTCAGCTTGCTGGTGTGAGTCAGGGTCAGGGCTGGTGAGGGGAACTAGAGGCAGACACAGCCCTCTGAATGCCAGGCCCATGGGCTGGAGGGTCATCCAGATGAGCTTGGTCAGGGCTCTTGAGGCTGGTGGGTGTCCCCAGGCCCTGATGTGTGATCTAATTTCTTTGGGTCCTCAGGGGATGTCTTGTTTACCAGCTCAGATTGCAACAGAAGGGGTGTAGGACCTATGTATAAAGGGCTTTATAAACAATTGTCTGCTGCCTTGCTGGGCTTTATGAGCACCTCCTCCCAGTGCACTTTCTTCTTTATGAGCACCCCATATCAACCAGAGTGTCCAACTCCTGACAGGACCGAGTGCCTGTGCAGTCAGACATATAGTACTGCCTCCCCAAGTGGGTCCACCCTTTCTGGTTTCTATTCCTTCTCCACTCATTTAGATCAGGAAACACCATAATTTGCAGACTCACTAATTTACTGGCAATGCATGTACCTGACAAGGACACACTGCGTGACAAGGAAATGCCCCACTGTACACCAGCAGAAGGCTTACAAGCTGCCAAGTTTCGTTTTACAGCGGACTTCTGAAAAAAGAAAGAAGTTTCATTTTCTGTCTCGTGACTGTTTTGACAAACACACCCATGGCATACCAACAGATGCAGCAAAGACTGTTGTGCCAGTGTTCAGGTCAGAGTCCCTCCTAAGTCAAAAAGCAGTGTGTTCCGCTTTTGGTATCAGAAGTAAGGTGGGTTGGTCCTTGGTTTCTCTGCGCTGCAGTGAAACGCCCCTAAATAACAACAGTCACGTGAAATGCCAGATCCATTAGTATCCATCAGCCACTCGTTCCTCTCAACATTCATATCGTGTTGACTCACTCAAGCACTTTTACCTAAGAACTGTAAAATCCCACCCACGGACTGTGATTTCTTTAAGACACTGAGGAAACAAGATTATACTTCACATCTCCCACCTCATGTCGATGCAGCTGCAAAACAACACTTGTGGATGCGCTTTTGACTGCTTTCTTTAAAAGCAGCTTTCCCCATTATTTTGATGCACTCCACTAGGAACCACATGATATAAAACTATCTGTGCTAAGGTTAGGATTATTTTGTTTCTCCAGCCCCTAAATCTGTAGCAGGATATTTTATGTGAATGCTTACCCAGAAGATAGATGATTAACAGAAATTCCTTTTGTTATGAGAATGGGCTGAGTTGACCAGGTGCCCACCAAAGCCACTCTGTCAGTTACCTTCTCAGCAAATAGGGAGAGGAGGAATAAGATGGGAAAAAAATTAACCTCATGGGTCAAAACAAAGGCAATTTAATAAAGCCAAAGCAAGGGCCATGTGCAGAAGCAAAGGAAAACAAAAAATTTGTTCTCTACTCCCCATCAGCACACAGTATCCAGCCATTTGCCAGGAAATAGGGGTTCAGTATGCTTAGTGGTTGCTCTGCCTCCAATACAGACAATTCTTGGCATCCCCGTGTCACTGCAGGGATCCAGATGTGTGCCTGTAGCCTGATGGCACCAGTGTACACTATACACCAGTGTCTACCAAATGTTTTTGCTTCTATGGGTCTGATGTGCCAGGACATTGGATCCTCATAATCCAGTATTCCTGGTCATCCCTTTTCTCCTTCTGGTCACACAGAAAGAACCAAGTGTGCCACATGCTCCCTTCCCCTCTGATCAGGGCAGGAGAGGACTGATTTCTTGGGGTATGCCTGACAGCCAAGACTCTGGCCCACAGGGATGAAGAAGTACAGAGATTATCTTCAAAGTTTTGGAGAAGACTTGACTCCAAAACTTGAGGTCTTGGTATCTGGGCGACACGTCACTGCCAAACTGCTGGAATATGAAGCTGGAGCACTTCCTCCACATGACTCGTGTACACAGGACATCCTTTGGAGACCTCACAATTATTTAGATCACTACATATGACTTTCATCACCACTAATTCTCTCGGAATGGATGCCTTTGTGGCAGTGCAGTTTCCTGGTGAGTTCACAAGATCTCCCTTGAATGGATACCTTGCTCTCACACTTGAGAGGAGCTGTTTCCAGAGACTGTCAATTACTGCCTCTTTCCCAATTCCTATTCCTCTCTCATCTCCCCAGTTTCTAGAAAACAATCCTAGCTGGTGGGCTTCCTCACTTTTCAACTGCTAAGGGTTGGCCCCATTATCCCAGCATCAGTTGGCCCCACTATCCCAGCATTGGAGCAGGCAGGCAAAAATCCACTCACCTGCCTGGGTGCTGTAATCTTTCTGCGTATCTTGAAGCTCTGATGATGTCAGGGACTAGGTAGTTTCTGCTTCCTGTCTGAATTCTCTCACTCCCTTTTCCAATCTTTTTTTGGCAAAGGACCTGTTTCTTGATCAAACCTTCACTCTTCTTCGTCCTTTTCCCTTACTAATTGACAATATGGATCTATTGTTTACTTTGTCCACTATTTTTTTCTTGGTACTGGGAAAATTGCTGTAGTTGTTGTTGTTTGGGTGTCTGCCTCAACCCCAGTCTTCTGAGAGTACTGAACTGGGGCTCGATAGGCATGGGCCAGGCCCCAGAACAGTGCTAGAAGCTGCTGGTTTCCACTGAGGTAGGCAAGGCACCCTTCCATCAGTTTGTGGTACATCAGTTTGCCAGGGTCACTTGCCTCTTCAGGTGAGAATTCCCAGGCTATGAGAGGTGAGAACCATCCCAGGAACCTGCCTAAGGGCTTCCACACACTCTGCCACCCTGGGAGCAGCTGCCTCAGGGCACGTTTCTGTACGGCCTCATCCAAAAGTTTTCTTCTCTTACACCAAGGATGACACCGGACTCCACAAACCACATAATATGCTAAGAGTGTTAATTAGTAATATTAAACAGCTCATGTAAGGATCAACAAGAACCTCAGGAGCCTGCATAATAAAGCCGTCCACATCATTCCTGGGTATGGAGAGGGATATGCATTCCCTCATACTCTCCACAAGACACCTCCCCCAGCATGGGCAGGCCATCAATGTCAAGGCAAAGCACAGTACCACTGTTTTTAGTACCATGTTCCCAAGCTCAATAAAATAAAAAGATAAGCAGTGTAGCCAACAACCTCCGGGACCCCCACAGGAGCGTGACACTCAATAACCACTGTTGCTACAGCACACTTAATACAAAACTGTTCTTTTCTCATGCCCCATTTTGTGCGTCAGAAGGACTGTGGTGGGTCGACCTTGGCTGGAAAGCAAGTGCCCACCAAGCTGCTCTGTCACTCTCCTCCTCCGAAGGATGGAGGAGATGGACCCCTTCCTACTCCTTTCTCTTAACTGTTATGAGTGCAGCAAGCGTGGGTAGAGCCCTTCCCAAATCTTCGCTCGCGAAGCCTGGCCATGATGATGATGATGATATCTGAGTAGGCATCATATGGTCTGGAATATCCCTTTGGTCAGTTGAACCAGCTGTCCTGGCTGTGTCCCCCCCCCAAGATCTTGCCCACTCCCAGCCTACTGGTGAGGGAAGAATACGGGAGAGAGGAGCAGCGAAAGCGAAAGCGCTGGTGTGTTATCAGCACCTTTCTAGCACAGCATGGTGGGTGTTGCTTTGGGGGAAATGAACCCCAGCCCAGCCAGCCCCGATACAGACGTGCGGGCGACAATACTCGACGACAAAAACTCCATTAGAAACGTGGCTCGTGGAAAAATGGAACTACTGAACGATCCCCAGTGAACTATTCATCTTTGGCTTGTTGATCCTCTCTCCCCGGTGTGAAAAGCCCATGAGGAGCCGTGAATTAGGAAACAATTGCATTCCAGGAGGAGAAGCCTTCGCTCCCCAGGTGATCCCTCCACCGCAGAAGAACAAAGCAGCAGCAGCAGCAGCAGCAGCAGCGGCGGCTCCTCTGGCAGTGCCGTGAGAAGGCGGGGGGACAGCCCGGCGCCTCGGCACGCAGGGGCGCCGGGGCGAACGCCGCTTTTCCACGTATCCCGACGGCACCGCGACGTCACTTCAAAAAAATGGCACCTTTCTGCGCTCC